>SRPS01000340.1:0-19910 GCA_018360175.1 Claviceps arundinis
CAAACGAGGCCGATGCACTTGCAAAGATTTTGAGAAGGCCGCGAGTCAACAGAACTCTATTTACAGAGAAGCAATGTATACCTGTCATTGCAACGTTGGCAGAAGCTTCAGCAAGTGCGACAATCTGCATCACATCGAGGCCTTGGACCTCCGCGCTGCAACGTTTGTGGCTATGGGTCTACTCGGCCATGCGATGAAGGATGCCGAATGGATTCTGGAATTGGCTCCTCAACTTCCAGATGTAAGCTGTCCTGCTGTGAACCATACGAAGCCCTTTCAGGCCTGAATATCGTGGCTAACCAGTCCCTACGCTAGGGATACCTTCGTCTGGGGAACATTGCACAGCTGCGAAAGAATGAAGAGTTTGCCTGGAAGATGTATACTTCTGGGATCGAGGCAAACCAGAATACGACTGTAGACTCGTCGCCCAAATTGCTGGTAAGATGGTGTGATCTTGGACCCAAGCGTTACGCGTATCATGACGCGGTAAAGTTTAGTCTCTAACCAGTCGAGGATCAAGCAACTTTACGATGCACGCAAGCCCCTGAACCGGCTCTTCTTCAGACAAGATCCGTTGTACCTGCCTGCCGAGATTGTCACGCAAATCTTCTCGTGCCTGGCATGTGATGAATTGCTGTTCGTTTATTTCCCCTTTCCCTTCCCCTGTTCTCGTATGGCCCACAGACTCATGACAAAGTTGCTTGGCTAATACGATGCATGACACAGTCACTGCTTGAACGTTTCAAAGCAGTGGGCACACACGCTCACCAGCCCCATCTATGCTCCATTATGGAGGAACATGACATTTCGATCGTGGGCAGTCAGACCAAGCGAGGATGAATTGAAGAAGATGCTGTCTTGGGCAGGAGATGGAGGTGCCAGAAAGATTGTGATAGAAAAACAAGGAAGAATGTATCGTCTTATTTCAATGTTCACGCTGCTGCTCGAAGCATCCCCCAGTCTTGAACATTTGGAGTTTTTGGATTTACCAGAGGACTTATCGTTTTCTTTGAATCGGAAGACATGGAAACGGCTCAGGTATTTCTCTTTTAAGAAGAGCTGGCTCGCATTTCACGATCGGTTTGCAGCAGACCTTGTCGGCGAGCTTCCTCATTCGTTCCTTCAGAATGCTGCCAGCTCTTTGGAGCATCTTGAAGTGACGGGGATTCCAGCGCAATGGTACGACGAGGTGCCACTGATACCTCATCTTCCCAATTTGAAGATACTATGCGTGGGTGGGACTTTGGGGATTAACGTCCCGCTTCCTGTGGTTTGTCCCCCCCTTCTCGCAAAGATCCCCAGTGACGAGCGAGAGCAAAAAGACTAACTCATTGATTCGTGGTAGTACCCTCTTTCCATCGCCTTTCCAAGACTGGAGCAGCTTTCTATCGGGCCCGATCAACCATATCTGGACCCCGCACCCCTGTCCATATGGCGAGAAAGACGGCAAGATATATGGCCACACCTGAAAGTGCTCATATTCAAGTTGACTTGTCCAGGACCACAACATCATGTAGATGATACACGTTTGATGCTACAGTCCCTGATGTGTCTCAACCACGGCAAAACACTTCAACACATCCATTTCAATTTCGACATCTGCTGCTACACGTTTAGTAGGATTTCCAACATTGTCGGCTCTCTCTTCCCTGATTTCGACGACGATCGGGCTTTGGATTTCCAAAATCTGCGCTCTTTCAGCTCGAATCTGTTCTGCTTTTCACCCAAAGGAGCTCGAACTCTGCTGTCGAACGCGATGCAGACTAAACGATTGACATCTTTCGACATCACCTTTCCGAATTACATAGGCGCTAATCGCTATCGCCCTATATCCTGGGATCTTTCTCATTTGAGAAGCTACGAATGGGCCCGCGGTGCTTCCTCCATTCAAGAGATGGGGCTCTATCAATTCCCCTTCTGGCGCTACCCCGAAGACTACGAGCATCATCCCCTGGCGGAATTCGTTGCCACGTTTCCTAACCTACGGACGTTGAGCATTTGGAGCCCCTGTACCAATTTCGCACTGCCCGACCTGGCGAGGTTGGTGGGTATGATTCTCAGGGTAACGCATCTCGAGACCGTCTACATGCAATCGGTCGATAATGAAATCTTCGCCCAGTTGAGGCAGGCGGCACAACAACGGGGCGTGCGTTTGATGGACATATCTCATCCAAGGCAGTATCAGTGGCCGGTACGGCTGGAGGCGTAGGAGGCGAAGGTCAACCGGGACAGAGAGGCAGCCATGGTTGGAGACGGCGTAGATCGGTTTGCACTGTGGCAGCGGTCCGAGACATTGCGTCGACGGTTGATGACTCGATGGCATGCACGTATGTACAGCCCCGACAAGGAAATAACGCTCAACGCCACGCCAACTTACACTCATTTTGAATCACACCTATTTTCCTCCCTTTTTCGCAATCTGGCCAGTTAAAATGCCAAAGATGCAAAATTGATCAGAGACTATGGAATCATGAAAGTCCAATTAATTGACTGCCTCAATACTTTGTATACCATCCCTTGGAATCTATGACAGCCTGAAGACAGTCAGGCACGCTGCCGACAAGGTCGTTGACAAGCTCCATTTCGAATTCATCCCAAAACATTTGTCGCAATTTTTTCAAGGTGATCCAATGCGGCCTGGGACTTCTTCATATGCGCCATGTTCGAATCCCGTTTGAAGATTTGCGGTTTCAAGCATGACCATAGGTTCTCAATGGGATTCAGGTCGGGGCTGCATGGTGGCCAGTCCAGAGGACTCACCCCTAGCTTCTCGAGGCAATTTTTCACATTTCTGGCTGTGTGAATCGGCGCGTTGTCGTACATAAACATAGCCTCACTATCGAGCACGTTTGGGAGGTATTCATCAAGGTGATCACAGTGTATCGCGCTTGTGACGCCGCCTCTCTTCGAGTCGGGGTCCCCCGGGAGGACGGCGAGAGGAACCCGATTTCTGTAGCGAATTCCACCCCAAAACATCAGGATATGCCGGGGCGTCTTTTGTCCTGGCTTGTACATAATAGAGACCGGTTGCTTTAGAGCCTAGAATGAGCCCATTCTGATGCTTAGCACCCGAGTCATTGTAATCGCAAGTTCAAGGTGCAATTCTGACCGGCAGGGCGCCAAATCCACTCCTGGGTCTGTCTATCGCCGCGCTCAACAGTGCATTCGTCCGTCTGTTTATCAACCGCGACGAAACTACGCAAGATGCTTGTCACAATACAATTGTCCATTTGAGGCAATACATATGGCTCTGCGGCGCTCCCACAATTCATACCTTGGGATGCTATGGATTTCGCTTCCTACTCAATCCCCAAAACGACGAGGAGCAACCCCTCCCGCAGTTACTCGCTCGTTTCCCAATCTGCGGACGTTGAGCACTGAATTCAAGCACTATGAAAATGACGAGTTTTCGAGTCTGGTGATTGCAATTCTGAGGGTCACGCATCTCAAGACCATCTACACGAGGTCCGTCCATGAACATTGAAGACATGAGCCAGCTGAGGCAGGTAGCACGAGACCAGGGCGTTCGGTCATACATTGCTCATGATTCTTATGGAAAAGACGTAAAGCCAAAGCGCGGAGAAAATACCATGAACCGTTACAGTAGAGAACTGCCAAATGTAGGACCATTCTGCTTAAATAATACCGACTTCATCATGTGGCCATGCCCAACTCCAACTTCAAGTTCCAAGCCGCGCCTGCTGAGTGGGGCGCATGACATCATCGAGAATGAGGCTGAAAACTTCAAGTTGTCGAACAACGGCCCTTTCTCACTTCACGGATTACCACGGTTAGTGTCGCCATAATTGCCTAGCCGTTTCGAGAGGCAGTTATTTGTGAAGCAAGATCCGTGAGCACCCCCACAATAAGAAGGGCCATATAGACGAGATACGTCGCCAACGTCTTAGTTGGAACTTTATGGAAAGGAAGAGGAAGTGCGCCTTGAATACGAGTATAAAAGAGCTATGAGTAAGATACATGACGAGGCAAGCCAATTCACATGTATCAGCTTTCAGTGTGGAAGAGATAGAAGCGGCTTGAAGTAAATGTCGATATTATTCCTCTTCATTCCGTATCACGAGAAGCGTCGTCAACTCTGAATCCATACTTTTCCTTGGCCACGAGCGGCTCATCTACTTGCAACCGTTCACGAGCGCCTCGATGAAGTTTTCGCTGCTTGTCTTCACCGCCACTCTCTTTGAAACACGCCGGAGGTTGCATGAAGTGATGAGTTGAGTTTCAACTGGTGGCTCACGTAGTACACATCTGAATGAGAAGCACACATTGGTCCAAGGTAGGTAGTGCCGCTACAACAGGTCACTCGAATGAATTGAGTGAGGAGCTGTTGAAGGTGAAAATAAGCTGCCTCCACAACCGTCTGCATCATCAAAACACTACGCTTTAGATTCTTTTCAACAAGCCATACCATACATTACCTAGGTAGGTAGATCTGCATACTTCATGATCGGCATGTGAGAGCACTTGATTCCTGAAACCACAAGCTGCAAGAAAAGCGGGCTGCATATGCAGCTACAGCCACAACACCACATCACTTATGCCTCATACAATGAAAGCTCTTCGTGATAGCTTCATCGGATGAACACAATCAGATGGCGCTTTTCGGTCATCCGCGGCAGTATTGGAAGTTTCGAGCCGCGTAAACGGAGTCGTCACATGGACATTGTACATATTTGTCGGGCGTCTGTCTCCAGTTTGCCATCTCGCTCAAGTTTTGCCGCCCGGCGCCAACGCTATGAGTGGGGCCGCCTTTTGGCAGGATTCATGAGCGACTTTTTCCCTTTTGTTCCATTCCCTCGCTCTGAGATTCTCTTTTTTGTTTCTGCCGCCTGCGACTCTTTTAGGTACCTACTCCGTAGTCTCTGGCTGACCGATCCATGTAACTTCCGTTGCAGCCTGCAGGGACCTGATCAATACTCCGCACCCACTTCAGACGACCCTCAATCCACCTCGTGGGTTGGTCCCCTTTCCTCCCTATTCGGCTCAAGTTCTCAACTCTTTCTCTCGTCACCGGCTTCATCCCACTATACCTCCCCTGCAGGCTAGCAGATAGTTCGGAATATTTGATCATGTCTGCCACGACAAACGGCCGCTCCAACGGTGATGCCACTATGGGTACCCCGACTCAGCTGCACAGAGCGGAAGAGTTAGACGATGTATGTAGCCCTCTTTCCTGATTTTATGGCTGCCTTTTTGTATCCGTCGATACAGTAGGTAAAACCTGACTCTGACCGACTGTTTGTGGCAAACTCGAAATGTCATGAAAAATGAATAGCTCTTGATGGCCGTGCGTGATTTGATCGTGCCGTTTGTGAAAGCTGCAGACGATGCTGCCGCTGACCGGCAAACCGGCGTTCTGCCCCTCGACGCTTCAGGAAACCCCCGTAACGTGCTGGTAGAGAGTATTTCGCCCGAGAAGCTGAATGCATCACTCGACCTATCTCTCCCTGACGAGGGGCAAGGTCGAAAGGGCCTCCTCCAGGCCGTTGCAGACATTCTCAAGTATAGTGTCAACACCTGGGACCAGGGTTTCATGGACAAGCTGTATGCCAGCAACAACCCAGTGCGTTCCCCCTTCCTAAATCGAACAGCCAGGGAAAAAAGACTTGCAATGCTTGTCATATCTAGGCGGGAGCCCAACTTATTGACTTGTTTCTAGGTCGGCGTTATTTCCGACATTATGTTGTCGGTCCTCAATACCAACGTAGGCAGATTCTCCGCTTCTTTCCTCCCAACCGCGAGAGAAGACGTATGCCATCCAGTGCAGCCGTGTACTAATACCAAGTCCATCAACAGCTGCATGTATACCAGGTCTCCCCGGCATTGACCGTGATAGAAAAGCGCACGGCACGCGCTCTCGCACAAAAATTCGGCTTCTGTGGCCCAAGGGCCGGTGGCATAACATGCCAAGGAGGCAGCTCTTCTAACCTCACCTCGCTCGTCATGGCTCGCAACATTCTCTACCCGGACACCAAGGTTCAAGGCAACGGCAAATATGACTTTGTCGTCTTCACCAGCGCCGACGGGCACTATTCGGTGGAAAAGAGCGCCATGATTTGCGGATTCGGCTCCGCGAATGTGTGGAAAGTGCCCGTGGACAAGGAAGGGAGCATGAAGGCGGATGCTCTTCGCGAGTTGGTCATCAAGGCCAAGGCTGACGGCAAGACACCTCTGTATGTCAACACGACGGCAGGATCGACCGTCCGAGGGTCCTATGATCCTTTCATCGAGATCTCGGCCATTTGCAAAGAATTCGGGCTCTGGATGCACATCGACGGCAGCTGGGGCGGGCCCGTCGTTTTCTCGGCGAAGCTCAAGAGCAAGGTCAACGGATCTCATCTGGCAGACACCATCACCATCAACCCTCACAAAATGATGAATGCCCCGACAACGTGCTCCTTTCTCCTCGGCCCAGATATGAACCTGTTCAACAAGGCCAACAGCACCGAGGCCGGGTACCTCTTCCACACAAACCCCGATCAGGACACTTGGGATTTGGCCGACCTCACCTTGCAATGCGGCCGTCGTGGCGACAGCTTAAAGGTCGCGCTGGCTTGGCTTTATTACGGCGCCGACGGTTTCGAACGGCAGATTGATCACGCCTTCGACATGGCCTCGTGCCTGTACACGTCGGTCGAAAAGACGGGCCACTTCGTCATGGTGACGGCCGATCCCCCGCCCTGTCTGCAAGTGTGTTTCTATCCCGCGCCGCACGGGAAATTGTCGGACAGCAATGAGGGAAATACGGAACGAACAAAGCGGATTGTCGAGAAGCTGATCAGCAGAGGCTTCATGGTGGACTACGCCCCGGGAAAGCTCGGCTATTTCCTGCGCGTTGTCGTCAACGTGCAAACACTGCCTGGAACAGTCGAGGGTCTGACAAAGGCCTTGGAAGAGATTGTCTTGGAGAACTAGTACTATGACTGGCACCAATCTGACGATTTCCCATGGAGCATGATGCCGCACTCTAGCTCTGATAAAAGAACGGGCGCGACACAGGAGAGTGATTGCAGTATGGGTATTGATAACACAACAAAATGTAATAGATTTTTATAGAATGTACCTAGAGCCTAAAACAATTCATAGACTACGATGCAGATTTAACAACAAGGATGAAGACGAGGAGAACATTAATCCCGTCCTCAGCAAGTTTCAGGAAGATGCAAAGCAAGTGGGGGTTGCACCCAACAAGACACTGACAGACCCTGGACAGATAAGATAAGATAAGATAAGATAAGGTCCGACGCAAAGGGAAAAAAAGTTGCGAGCCTTCGCCAAGTTTTATTTCGTCCATCACCCGCGACGAAACTCTCTCACATCGCACATCGCACATAAAATGCCGAAGCCACGGACGAAGCGCGGCGCTCAGCGCGAGGAGCGCAAGCGCAAGCGTAATGACGACTCAAGAGACGCCACTAATGACGATGATTCGAAGCGCCAACGGACTGGAGACGAGCACAATGCACATGACGTCGCCGATGAGGACGCCACGCACGCCTACCGGGACAGACAACACCCGTATCATGACCAAGACCAAGGATTTGATCATGAACACGATCAAAGGCAAAATGGGAGCGGGAGGGAAGAAAAGGAATTCTTCGGCATGCTGGCTGACGAGGAGCAAGAATACTTTCGACGCGCCGACGAGATGCTCGAGTTGAACCAATTTCCTACGACCGAGGACCGCGACATGTTCCTCGAGAGCGTTTTCAAAGAGGCACAGGGCAAGGAGCTCAAGCTCGCGAGCAGTCAGTCGTGCTCGCGGCTAATGGAGAGGCTGATCCAGCTATCGAGCACGTCCCAGAAGAAGCACCTCTTTGCCGCCTTTGGCAGTCACTTCCTCTCCCTGGTACAACACCGCTTCGCCAGTCATTGTTGCGAAGCGCTGTTCCTCCGCTCGGCCGGCGTGGTGACGCAGGAATTGGCCGGGTTCGTGCTCGACACGCAAGGCACGACACCAGCGCAGCAGGAGCCCGAGGCATCCATGGAGGAGCTGTTTCTGGCAACGCTGGATGAGCTCGAGGGCAGTCTGACATTTTTGCTGACAGACCGGTTCGCCTCGCACACGCTACGTGTGCTACTATTGGTGCTCTCTGGCCGACCGCTCGACGACACGTCCGTCCGAACGCTCATGAAGAGCAAGAAGAAGGAGCATATTTCGGTAGCGGGCTCTGCGGCCGCCGACGAGCAGAACAAAGGGGTCAGGGCGGTACCGCCATCCTTTGGCCTGGCCGTGACCAAGATCATTGCGGATGCCACGGCCGGGTTAGACGACACGGGTCTGCGCGTGCTGGCAAAACACGCCATTGGGAATCCGACGCTCCAGCTCCTTCTCGAGCTGGACATGACGCTCGCCAAGGCCGACAAGAAGAAGACCGCCACCGAAGAAGAGGGCGAGGAAGAAGGTGACGGGAAAACAGGAGCCGCATCCACCGGCCGAGGCACGTCTCTGCTACAGAAACTCCTACCCGGCGCGCCCAAATCTCTCTCAGATCCCAGCTCGCCGGCCTCCGAGTTCATTAACGGCATGATCTACGACCAAATCGGCTCACGCCTCATCGAGACGCTCGTCCAGCACTGCCCCGGTAAAGTCTTCAAGCAGCTCAGCCAAAACTTTTTCCTGCCTCGCATCGACGGCTACGTCCGCAACGACATTGCCTGCTACCCGGCTATCAAGGTGCTCGGCCGCCTCGGAAAGGATCAGCTCACGGCCGCTGCCGACAAGATTGCGCCCACAGTGCCACAGCTTGTAACAAGGTCGCGGTTCAACGTGCTGCGCACGCTGTTTGAGCGGTGTGCGGCGCGTGGCGCACACGATCAGACGCGCAAGCTCATGAGAGGTCTCAAAGATGGATGTGGAAAGGAGTCGGCTGATCTGGTCAGGACTTTGTGCAGTCTGCCAGCTGCCGAGGAGGAGCAACAACAATCAGAAGCACAGCAAAAGCAAGAGAGCCAAGATTCCAAGCAATCAAAACAGGCAAAGCAAAACGCTACATCGTCCCGCAACGAATACGCCATCCAATCCCACGGCGCCCAACTCCTCACCACCATCCTCTCCATCCAAGGCCCCCACAAAGCTGTCCACGAATCGCTCCTCGCCCTTCCCCCCTCACACCTCGTCCTCCTGGCGACAACCTCTTTCCCGACCGTCACTCTCCTCACCACTGCCCTCCGCACACCGTCTCCCAACGCTGTCTTCCAGAAATCGCTCGTCTCCCGCCTCAGCCCGCACATGGGCTCGCTGTCTACCTCCCAGTTCGGACACAACCTTGTCAAGGCCCTGGCGGAGATGCCTGTCCGCGGCAAGGACCTCAGCATCCCGCTACACGTCAAGGAGGGTATCATGCAGGGTCTCGCGGGACAGGAGGCGACGCTACGTGACTCGTGGATGGGGAGGAGTGTATGGCGCTCGTGGAAGGGCGATGTGTGGAAGACGAGAAGTATGGAGTGGAAGGCTTGGATGAGGGAGATGGAGGGGGTGGGGGAGGAGGGGCACCAAGGGCAGGGGGGGAAGGAGAAACAGAGAGGAGTGACTAGGACGCGTGAGGAGAGAAAAGCGATGCGAGAGGAGAGGTGAGGGGGGTGATGATGGTGAAGGAGGGGGTAACTAAGCTGCCACTTGATGAACGAACAGTTTAGAGGGAGTTGGCACATAGCATAGGTTTGGACTCTCATTTACACGTGTATATACCAAGGCGTATGATCTTCTTCTTTGGCAAAACATCCTACGTGACTCGTGACTCGTGAGTACGCTACCTACCAAGAGAGTGTTTAGCCAAGGCATGGTTCACCTTCTTAGAGGTCATCTCTTCGTCATTCTTGTAATCGTCACCGATTCGCAAAGTCTTTAGTTTGGGAAGCATGGGTATATTTCAATTCCCCAACTCTAACCAAGGCTCTGGAACCCCCACGAGCTTGAGATGCTCCAAACAGTTGGCAGCATTTTGGAGGAAGGTGTGAGGGAAGCCCCCCGGATGGTCTCCTGCAGTGTCATGGAAAGTCTTGGGATAATTCTCAAGGGAGATGCGCCTGAGTTGGTTCCATATGTTTGCATCCGAGGGAGTGACAGACAGGTCTACCAGCTCGAAAATTTCCAATTGCTCCAGACTGGGCGATGCTTTGAGCAGCAGACTCGGCGCTGATTGAAGGAATACCACGCCTCTCGGTATCTCGATCTTCCTGGCACCTCCATCTCCTGCCCAGGACAGTATCCTCTCCAACTCTTCGGGGTATGGAACCCGCCTTCATGCCCATTATCCATATCGAGAAATGTCATGTTTCTCCAGATTGGACTATGCGATAGGATCTTTAGAGCGTGTGCCAAACTCCTGCAAACGTGCAGACAGAAACTGTATTATGTATTGTGTCAGTCACATGTTTTTGACGGCGAGTCGGTACTCGATACGTAGAAGGAGTGCGGAGTGCGGAGTTCCACGCACAAGAAGGTTTGCGTGATAATCTCGGCGGGCAGACATAAAGGATCTAGTCTAAGGAAGTTCCGGTCGAGGCGTTTGCCTGCGTCGTGAAGTTGCTGAGCCACGACAGGTCAGACACCAGACGTCACCACCTCATGAATGATGATCAACTTGGCCGAACACCATGCCGTTTCACCTGCAATTTGGGCGAGGAGTCTAATGCAGTCTCATATTTGACGTCGATACCAGCCGTGTACACCTATCGCACCAAGAAATGGGCGCAGCCGTCTGGCCACTCTGATGTGCGGTAAACACCCCTATATACCCTGCGACAACACCTTCCAGGCATACTCGTCATTTCTTTTGCAGCTGTGCAATGTTTCCCAGACGAAGGTACCCCTAGATCCGATACATCATACTCGGGACTGATCAGAAAAATGGCGCAGGCCCTGAAATACTGAGACAGGACTGCTTATATATGGAAGTCGTGGAGCCAGTTCCAGCATCCATTCGGCGTTGTTTATAGCCTGGTCGAGTTTACCCAAAGCCTCAAACGTTGTAGCCTGGAAATGAAGGCCTGGGGATATGGCACACGTTGTCGCACTTGCTAAATGTTCCGCCAACGACGCAATGACAAGTATGCATTGCTTCTTTGAAACCGAACCCCCTTGCCTAGCGATCTATTCATAGTTCTTCCAGGTGCATCTGTCAACGCTTGCTCTTGCTACATACGTTGCTTCTTGATCGCGCCCGCGTGATCTTGGTGGTCAGATTCGACCAGATCAATCATCGTGGGTCCTGGGCTCAGGCTCGCAGGCCTCTAAGGCACGGAATGAACTTCAATGAAGATATGATGTGTCGGCAAGACTTCGAAGGCCGCGCATGGGACTTGTCCTGGTCGCGAATGAGAATAACTAAGCCACACACTGCCATAATGCCATTTATCAAGAGCAACACGGCGGGCGTGCCGCGTGAATGTATGAGTGTGTGGTACTGGCCGCTGCTATGTGGCGGTGGGACGAGGCAAATGTGATTATGTGAATGAATATGTAAGCTTAGTACCTAATAACATACCTATGTAGGTATGTACATTGGACATAGTCATTCGTGCATAGGTACAACACACATGTGATACAGTGATAAAGGAGATGCTCGGAGATCACCATTTTTCCCAGAGATTTATTAGTGAACCTATGTCTATTTTATCTCGACTCTCGTTAGAATTTATGTTTTATCGGCATGTTGTTAATGTTTTCCCTCATTTATCTAAATATACACATGGTGCCGCGAAAAAACTCTCGTTGCAGGATCTCGCCGGCTGCCGGAGGTTTGTCTTTGTCTGTTTTTCCTCCCAGTGGAAGCAACGGCGGCGCCTCCATTCCACGCAAATCCTCAACTCCTGCCTCCTTGTCCGCGCCCTCGTAAACGGAACTTGCTGGGTAATCCGGCAATGTCATGCCGAGGTCCTCTTTGTAGACGAACCCCATGTTAAGGAGTCTTAAATATTCCTCCGCCGAAGCCGGTTTCAAGTAACCCCTATCTAACCCCAACTTGAAACGACCCGGATATTGTTCATACCCGTCTTGATAACTTTCGAACTCTGGGCTAGTGGCAACATTTTCGTGCGCTCTTGCCCGGGCTCCCGCAAGATGGGCGACGGGCGTAGTACACAGCTGGGTGAAGCGATACCGGCGTCGTGGACCGGGCATACGAGTAGCACAGTGCACTGCTGGTAGATCATCTTCTGCAGATCATTGACTGGGACTCCCATTTCGTCCAAAATCACGTAGTAGTGTACTGAGCGGGCGCTACCTTGAATGGCCACATGGGAGGAGAGGTAAAAGTCCCACATGAACGGGTGCGTCACATCTCGCTCAACCAGTTACCAGTGTGCGGCGGCGTGCCTGGAAGAGGATTTTCCTTGCAGCCACCCTCACAAACGTCGCCAACACGCAACACGCCGGACCTTCTCTTCCAGGGCCTTGATTTGACGTACAATACGTATGAGTAGGACTTTACCCTGTAGTAGGACTCGGCAGTGTTTGTAATCGGGAGCGTTGGTATTGAGTCCTAGCTGGACTGGCTTTTAACGTGCACGCACCGCGAATTGGGTTTCAATATCATATTTCTAGTATGTACATACATGGTTATATGGTGTATTCGATCGACGGCGATGGGTGCTCACTGTTCACTGCTGAGTCCTGACCTACTTTGGTGTCTTGGATCTTCAAGAAGGTATTCTCTATTAAGACTCTATGCTATCTTGCATTTTTCATCGACCTCTTTTCATGGGCCTTGCCAACCTAGCCTTATTCGTGTCGTGACTGGGATGTAAGAAAGTAGGGCGGTGATCGCAAAGCGTGACCACGATCGATGACTATTGCGTAAAGCATGTTGTTCAAGTGATTCAACTGGGATACAATGGCCCTCGCCCGTGTTGGGCACTGTTGGCTTAGAACTTTGAAACACGCCCCCGGGGCCCCTAATTCCACTTAGATCCGATCTATGTCATTCGAGTCTCCAACTTCTTCAAACCCCGAACTCTCCAAATACATTCATCAACGTCGAAAAACTCGGAGACTTGCTACGAAAGTTGAACTTGCACAAAGGCTGGAAACTCGCACGTGTATTTTAGCTAGCTACCTACGTATCATGTATGTCAAATTAGTCGCGCTCTCAGCCACGTTCTCCAGCTCATAGAAACTCTCACAAACCACGATCCTTCATCGACTTCCTGTTGTCTTCATGTCAAATGACCCATCTGACTCTACTCCCCACAGAAAGCAAATTCTTCCATACAGTGACCACACCAAAGTTTAAATATACCACATAGTGCCGCGTATAAAATCACGTTGCCGCTTCTCGCCGTCTCCTGAAGGGTCGTTTTCTCTCAGCGTACCTCCCAGAGGAAGCAACGGCGGCGCCTCCATTCCACGCAAGCTCGCGTCAATGTTGACATGGGCTCTTGCCCGGGCTGCCGCAAGATGGGCGTAGTACACGGCTGGGTGCAGCGATACCGGCGTCGTAGAACGAGCATAGGAATAGCACTGCTGGTAGATCATCTTCTGCAGATCATTGACTGGGACTTCCATTTCGTCCAAAATCACGTAGTAGTGTGCTGGGCGAGCGGTACCTTGAATGGCCACATGGGAAGAGAGGTAAAAGTCCCACATGAACGGGTGCGTCACATCTCGCTCAACCAGTGTGCCTGGAAGAGGATTGCCGTTGCTGTCGGCCTCTCCCTCTTCTGGGAAGAATCGAATGTGGTGACGCTTTGTGGCCACGATGACCGTAAACTTCGGCATTGGCAATGTGGGTGCCCTTTCCAGAAGGTAGAGTTCTATCTGGCGAATTTCCTGGTCAATGACATGTGCAAACTGGTCTTCGCTGACCCCGCCGCGAAAGTATATGATGTGCTTGGGAACGACAAGGTCGTGGCCAGTCTTCCAGTACTCGAACAATGTACTAAACATGGTACGGACGTTGGTCTTAGTGAGCATCTCTACGCGATAGCCATTCGACTGTACTGCGGCAGCATAGCGAAGTGCGTCCCGATCAACCGCCATCGTCATGGCCGCAATCGAGGGGCTTTCGCCATCTGGATCTCCGTGGGATATATCAACTCCAATAATCATTGTGGGTCGGTCCTCGGGGAAGTACGTCGTCCGGGCCTCCCAAGGTGGCATTGTACGTGCTGTCGCCCCTCCGAGCTTTGCATTGACCTTGAGACAGACATTGGAGATGTATCGATTAACGTTATTTTCCTCCGACTCCTTCAGTGCCTTGGTCACAAAGCTTGAGGTGACGACTTGAGATAAAATGCCGAAGTCACAGTCAGCAGACTTCTTCAATCGCGCATAATAGGGGCTATTCGTGTGCCCAAGCACCACAAAGAGCAGCTGGGTATAGCCTCGGGCTTCGCTGATTTGTAAATGTGCCCTTCGAATGGCCTCTTCCACGTCTCCATTGCCAACAGACTGGGTGTCAAGAATGATTAAGGGTTTTTTTGGGCAGAGTCCCCCATGTCCCAAAAATGTGTCCGTAAACAGCTTCGCAAATGCCATCAACTGCGATTTGTTGACGCAGTTGTCCATCATGATAAAGCCCCAGTTCTCCAGAGGGGTGGAATTCTGCTTCCAAAATTTCTTTCCGCGCAGATCCCAGCGACCAGAAAACTTGGGATCTGCTTGATCTTTTCCGAAGTGAACGACGGGAGCAGGCAGAATTCGGGCTTCCGTCTTGGTGAACGTCGAGTCAAATTCAACCCCGTACGCTTTGAGATATGGGCCAGAGCTGAGCTGCAGTTCCGCCACGTTCTTCTCAATGTATTCCCTCCGCTGCTCGGGGCGCGTGACCGTAAACTTGATCATCGCTGCCGTCTGCGCAGGGTTCAACTTGAAGTTATACCTCTGCATAGGCTCAATAAATGCAAGTTCCATGGGGATGAACCCTCCTCTTCCGGCGTCAATCAGCGGGATGTCAGGATGATCCAACTCCACATCATACTTCTGTTGATAATAGTCGGCAACAGTAACCTTTCTTCCATCGTGGTCGAAAGTAACAACATTTGCAGTCGCCCCTTCGAATTGATATTTGGCGTCGAACGTGAAGTCCACGATTGTGTATACCTTATCACTGGCGACTCGGTTTGGGTGGCGTATGGTGAACTTCAAGCCTCTCATTCTCCGCAAGTACTTGAAGGCATCCGAAGCCTGCCAATTCCCTTGTTGATCGGGAACTGGCCTAAGTATGGCGGCCAGACGTTCAACAGTATACGTTTCTGCCCATCTATGCTCGCACTCCCCCAGATAGTCGCGGACAAGCGCATCTATGGGCACACCATCCGTCCCCCACATATGACCCGACCCCCACCAATAATACTGCCAATATACCGTGTTGGAAACATCAGCGTTCAAAGCAAGGCCTGTGCCTCCTTGAAGAAGGTCGTGGGTCCTACGAATAAAAGCGTAGGTGCCTTTACGACCCCGAAGGCTCCCGCCAGATATGAGGACTTGAGTATCACAGTCATGATCTTGTGGGTAAAAGTTTCTTTGAATCGCCACCATATTCTGCGATGGACGGAGCAAATTGTTGATAAAGTTGAGAGCAACTTGTACGCTCGTGTTGGAATGCACTTTGCGGTCCAGATATCCCCTGATGGCACTGATCTGAACCTGTGTAGTGGCTCTCAGTACGATCGAGAACCGGTTTGAGTTCCGTGAAGGCCCATCGGGAGATGTCGCCCCTTCGTCTAGGTCAACTGTAAACCGTATCTCGCCGTTATCGACCAAGCAGGGCGCCCAGGCCAACTTGCGGCCATCGAAAAGCCATTTCTGATACGTGTATTTTTGAAGGGCGTGCTTCGTGGACTCATGCTGCCAAATCTTTTCCATGAGTGCAGATTTGACTTCAGTGTCAGGGGAGACAATGACCTAGAGGACGATTCATTAGCCACCAGTTGACCAACGGTATGGGGAACTCAATTTACTCACATCGTACTGATGAATGTCCTCGATGCAGTCAAATTTGGTCATTCGATACTGATTCACTTCCACGATGGCCTTTGATCCTTCAGTATTGTACTTATTGGCGTTATTGCCGCGGAGAGCAAATGTGTCATTGTCAAGAATGTATGCATCAGAAGGCAGTTCCATGCGGGTATTTCCTTGCGGATCAACCCATAGACCTTCCACCCAACCGGTTTCTCCAGGTTCCGGGCGGCCTTCAGCCGCGGACGGCGGAGAGGTACCTTGCTGAGACATGGCAGCCCTAGGAGGTTGTTAGCTTTAGTGCGTAGCCAAATCGAGATGTTGATGCAGCAGCTTGAGATAGGAGAAAGAGACTTTATAGACATGAAAGCTGATAATGCTCGAGGATGTAGAGGAGGAATACTTGCTATGAAATTGAACCAAGTACACTGTACCGTGGCAATGGACTATTGCTGAGAGTTCCTTGAAGGCCGGATATCAGCATAAACGGATAAAGAATCAAGGACACGACGTCTGTTTTGAAGGAAGATGGGGGGGGAATCACTGCGGCTGCGCCCGAAAGTTCCGGAACTTGCAGACGGGAACAAAGCACGGGTCACAGACAAGGAGAGAATACAAGGATAACCTTTCGACTTACGATTCAATGAAGTTGCCGATGGTCAAGAAAGATGTACCACCTTGGATTTGACGATTGATGAGCGAAAAACGGAGAAAGAAGTTCGATCACTGTGTGCTGTGTGCAGCGTGCTGTGTGTGTGGAGGAGAACGTTGCCTACAGAAACCGACGAAATCTGAAAAGAGTGAAAGTTGAAAGCAACAGCATAGCTTAGGGGAAGGAGCTTCTTTTCATGCGCGTCCTACATATCACGATGCTGGCTTGCGAAGGAGCCATCCATCTCTTGCCTCGTTGAGACTGGCAGTCAACTATCGCATATCTCGGAAGCTGGCAACAGGTGTCCAGTCCAGTTCTATGCATGAGCGTCTGGGTGTCCACTGCTTGAAATATTCCATTCCTCATTCATCATCGTCGACGATCTCCTGATGAAACTCGTCATCGTCGATAAGCTCGTGGGAGACCTATCGAGAGCGACATGGACTTGGTAGGCCGCTGCCCTGTCGCACGCCAGGAAGTACCTTTCGGTCTTTGTCCTAGCATTCTTTGCTGCATTTTCCAAAATAGTCGTTGCCCTTGGTTCTGGAAAGAGCCTTGGCTGCTTCGGTCTCGATCGGCTCGGCAGCTTCCCCTTGGCAAGAGTCGCGTGCGCTTTCTGTCGCAGAGACGACATGGTTATGTAGCTGCTTAAGAATGAAACCAGGGAGGAATGGTAGGTACACTTGCCCGTTCTGTCACCTTCTGTCACTTCTGTGTCTGCTGTTTTTTTTCGAAGTGGGGTTTCACGTCCTTGATTGCCTCCATAATAACGCTTCTTACCTACCTTAGGTACCTACCTACCTACCTAGGTATGTATATAGGTACATATGTACGTCTCTCGTAGAAGTATGAAGACCCACATTCGACGTCTCTCAGTCTCAACAGATTTCATCAGTTCCGGGCTGAACGATTCTGTTCTTTCCACATTTTCACTCTGGGCTGGCGTTCGAAGGCGATGAACATGCGGCAGATGGGTTAAGTGTCGAGAGATGGGCCGTGGCCATGCTGCCCAAAGTGGCACGATACCTCTCATTCCCTGGGCTCTCTCTGGAGTCGACGCTACAATGTTGGCAGGGCAGTTAACCTTGTGTTTCCGAGCCCAACGCTCGCAGCGGTAGACGGGCGCCGCTCGCCACGATCGCTTGCAGAGACACAGCTACTTTTGATTCCACTGATCCAGCTTTCTTGGGAATACAAGCCTTGGCGATAACTGCGCCATAACGGCGATAAAGTCTTTGCAAGAAGTCGCATAATCAGGCCATTGAACAGGTCCAATTGAGTCGACCGTGCGACGTCTTATGTGGATGGTTGCTGAGGAGACATAGCTTCAGCTTCAGCATCGTTGGCGTCCAGCTTGAGTGTTCATTTGAAGTTCCATAGTTATGGCGAGAATCTCGTTTGTTGGAGAAAAGGATTCGCATGGAAGCAAAGATTGTATGCAATTGCTATGTACATAGGTACCTATGTGTAGAATCCGGTGGCCGGTAGCTGGGTGTGGGGCGCATCGAAAACAAGAATGGCGAAATAGGAATAACGTGGACGGGGGGACAGGTGGCATAAGTTGCAATATGGGGTGGTATGAATAACAATGCTACTATAGAAAAAGAATGTCAAGAATGGGAATTGTCAGCAACGGGTCTTCTCGTCCGGCCTGATCGCTCGCGTATGTACTGTAGTCTGTCACAACCCGTCGGCTGCGATGGATCGTCTTGTACAGCTTCACGACGATAGATGCCCGATCTTTCAGATCCACCGCATATGCCGTCGACGCAACGTCTCGGACCGCTTCAAACCAATCAACGGCGCCTCCAACCATGGCTGCCTCTCTGTCCCGGTTGACCTTCGCCTCCTACGCCTCCAGCCGTACCGGCCACTGATACTGCCTACGATGATGATATATGTCCAGCAAACGCACGCCCCGTTGTTGTGCCGCCTGCCTCAGCTGGGCGAAGATTTTATTATCGACAGATTGCATGTAGATGGTCTCCAGATGCGTAACCCTGAGAATCATACCCACCAACCTCGCCAGCTCGGGCATATCCCAACCGTAGTGTGGGCTCCAAATGCTCAATGTCCGTAGGTTAGGAAATGTGGCAACAAATTCCACCAGGGGATGATGCTCGTAGTCTTCGGAGTGGGGCCAGACGTGGAATCGATAGAGCCCCATCGCCTGAATGGAGGAAGCACCGCGGGCCCATTCGTAGCTTCTCAAATGAGAGACATCCCAGGATAAAGGGCAATTGCGATTACCGCCTGTGTATTTCGGAAAGGTGATGTCGAAAGATGTCAATCGTTTAGTCTGCATCGCGTTCGACAGCAGAGTTCGAGCTCCTTTGGGTGAAAAGCAGAACATATTCGAGCTGAAAGAGCGCAGATTTTGGAAGTCCAAAGCCCGATCGTCGTCGAAATCGGGGAAGAGAGAGCCAACAAGACTGGAAAAAATATCCGACGTGTAGGCGAACTCGTAGAATTCGAAATAAAAACGAATGTGTTGAAGGGGGTTGCCATGGTTGAGACACATTAGGGACTGTAGCATCAAAAGTGTATCGTTTACATCATGTTGTGATCCTGGACGATCCGAATATTTCTCAAAAATGAGTACCTTAAGGTGTGGCCATATATCTTGCCGTCTTTCTCGCCATGTGGACAGGGGTGCAGGATCCAGATATGGTAGGTCAGGCCCGATAAAAAGCTGTTCGAGATTGGGGAAGGCGATGGAAAGAGGAAACTACCAAGGCTCGATGAGTTAGTCTTTTTGCTCTCACGATCTCTGCCTCAGGGGGGGGGGGAACAAACCACAGGAAACGGGACGTTCATCCCCCAAGTCCCGACCACGCGTAGTATCTTCAAATTGGGAAGATGAGGTATTAGTGGCACCTCTCCGTACCATTGCGCTGGAATCCCGATCACTTCAAGATGCTCCAAAGAGCTGGCAGCGTTCTGAAGGAACGAATGAGGAAGCTCGCTGGCTGCACGCCGACCGTAATATCCGTGCCGGCTCTTCCTGAATGAGAAATACCTGAGCCGGTTCCATGTCTTCCAATTCAAAGGAAACGATAAGTCTGGTAAATCCACAACCTCCAAATGTTCCAGACTGGGGGATGCTTCGAGCAGCAACGTGAACATTGAATCAGGGAGCGGCATAATTTCTTCCATCACAAACTTTCTGGCACCTCCATCTCCTGCCAAAGACAACATCTTCCTCAATTCATCCTCGCTTGGTCTGACTGCCCACCGTCGAAATTTCATGTTCCTCCATAATGGAGCATAGATGGGGCTGGTGAGCGTGTGTGCCCACTGCTTTGAAACGTTCAAGCAGTGACTGTGTCATGCATC
>SRPS01000341.1:0-18818 GCA_018360175.1 Claviceps arundinis
GATTGTGACATTCAAGAATCAAGGATCAATTGAAGCATGTACCTCTACATTCAAAACGAAAAGTGGAGCCTCGTCCATTTTGGGACGACCATTTTTTGTGGTGGTTTTTAAAAAGCCATGTGGTGGTTTTGGCCACTCCTTGTCAACCGCCAGCAACTGCCCCGCGATGTCTCCACTGGGGCTTCCTACCTACCAGGTATGTAGGTACCTAAAGGTACCTAAGGTAATTTCAAGGGGTGCGACGAGTCGGCTGAAGAGATGCGGTTGCGTACGAGAAATATCTAGGAGTCGCGCTACGAGATCAGACTTATGCTGCGTCGCCAATCACCCTTCCTCTCTTCTGAACGAAATCTTCTTTCACACGCCACCGGGCCTGAGTCGCAAAAATGCAGTCAACGGATAGAGACCACTTCTTCGAGACTGAGTAGGTCTTTCAACCTCACACCAAGCTTATTCAAGCTTCTCATATGACTCGACCGCCTCCATTGCGCCGGCACCTCTCTGACCATCAGACAGTGCATCCCAGGCTCAAAGGGCTAGGCGGGCCCTCAAATCTGGCAACAAGCATGGCGAGCCTATTGAGATGAAATCCAAGATCCTGGCGGCGGTTCCAGATCCAGCATCGCCGCTCAGTTCGATATATATTGCTGAGTCTGCGGGGTGTGTCCGCCGTGTGAACCTTAGTGTACGAGAATTATTGATGTGCTCTTCTTATTCCTTTGGCTCTATGCTTTGCATTGCTTCACTTTTCCACGTCCTCTTCATTCTATTCGCTATGCAATGTGTTCTGCTCCGCAAGAAGTCCCCCCGACTAACCTCCGGACCAGGCCTCCGGGGCTCGAGCAACATATCGTGGACCAAAGGCACCTGTCACCTGCCTCGCCCTAGGCGGCAAGGACAGCAAGACCGTGTTCGCGGGATCATGGGATAAGGACGTATGGTCATGGCACGCATCTTCCACTGCACTTGTCCGGAAATACAGCGGTCACTCTGACTTTGTCAAAACCGTACTGTGTGCCCAGCTCGGCGGCCAAGAACTTCTCATCAGTGGTGGAGCGGACAAGAAGATCATTGTGTGGGATGTCGAGACAGGCCGTCGGCTGCACACCTTGCAAGATCCCACGACGACGATGCTTGCCGTCCAACATCTTGCCCTGGATCCGATACTCTGCTCCAGAGATGAGATTGTCGTCGTCAGTGCCAGCAGTGATCCGCATCTCAGGAGGTGGAAGATTACCCTCGACGGTTGGGAGCAACTGACCGAGTGCTTCCATGACCGTGCTGACACGGAACGGTTGACCATTCAGGAGCACGACACGAGCATTTACAAGCTCGTGTTCGACGCAGATGACGAAGAGGATATCGATTTGTGGACTGCCAGTGCCGACGGAACAGCCAAGTGTCTGATTCGGTCTCGCAACTTTGTAGCAGAAGACGTCCTCACGCATGGAGACTATGTTCGCGCAGTCCAGCCCACAGAGCATTGGATATTCACGGCAGGAAGAGACGAAAATGTCAAAGTATGGGAGAGGGCGTCCGGGAAGCTCTATTGCACACTAGAAGGCCACTACGATGAGATTACAGACTTGGTACTACTGCGCAACTCCCATGGCACGCCGGAAAAGGTCTGCAGTGTCAGCATTGACGGAACGATTCGCACGTGGCCCATTCTCAAGGCACAGCTGGATGACGTCGTTAGACAAATTGAAGTGTTCAAGCAGCCAAAGAAGGAGGATGAGGCAGACGCAGTTGCGGCTGTAGGTGAGAGCCTGCTGACGGCAGAAGAGGAGGCCGAGCTGGCAGAGCTCATGGACGACTAGTGATGGCCAGGGTTGTAGCCGTAGGTGTAAACGGTCCCGGTACATAGCGAAAATAAGAAAATTACAGACATTGACTGAATAGGTCACTAACCTTCTCCGTTGCACGCCATCGTGGCTAATTGTACAGAAAGCAGAGGAGGAGGGCGTTTCGTCGGAAATTCCCGCTAAAAATCTGTCGCGGTGCCTTCCCTGACGCTGTTTGTCGCTATGGCCACATGGTGAACAAAGGGGGCTTGTCTCAAACAAGCCCAATCCCATATGAACACCTCGAGCTAGATATGTAGGGGTATTCAAAAACCAATGCGTCTGAGCGCCATTTGGTAGGCGAGGAAAGAGCATTGTCTTTGCGCTCCGAAGGGGCGCGTTCTCGTTTATCACAACATTAGATGCATGTACGGGGTACCCCATGCGGTGAGAGAGCCGATGGATAGCCAAGATAGAACAAGTTGTTTCAGATAGCGTCATCCGTCTCTCCCCTCGCTTTCTGCGGTTGCGCCTCTGCCTGACTACCTGTTACAACTCCCGAGTGGCTTTTCTAATTCCTCCTCCCTTGCTTGCTTTTTCTCCCTTTTGGGATTGTCCGGTTCATCGTCGTCCAGCAATTGTGTCGAGTGTCTTGAATATCAGAAACTACGGCGGGCGGGAAGCGAGAACACAGGGCGCATTGCCTAGGGCACCAACAGCGTGATGAATGAGAAACTCTCCAAGTTTGCATTGGGCTCACCGGGCAAAGAAGGGATAAATGTGCAATCTTCGCGTCCGCTGCCTTCACGACAGAACCACTATATGGCTCATAACGAAGAAATTTTGTACTCGGTTGCCAAAGCTGCAATGAAGATATTTTAGTTGAAGTCTCGATCCGGAGTTATGTATTAATGTTGTTTTGCTCGAACGGTTCTAAAAAAGATTAACAAGAGCTAAGAGGTGTCTCTTCTGAGGGGCTGGCCACTCCAAAGCCACGGTCTGGCAAAAGACCTTTTGCTGCCTGTCCCAATACCCAACTAGCTGCCCTTGAGAACAGGCAGCAACCTAGACGGTAGACAGTGGCAACGTCGAAGTATCGGTTCGTTCCGAGACCACATGGCGCCGCTGGGGCATGGCGTAGAACCCCAACGGACTTCGGAGCCGGGAGTCGGACTGATCACTGATCAGCAGAAAGGTAGGGAGATGAATTACCGCTTCACACGGCACGTGTATCGAGATTCGAAGGAAACGATCTCACGATCACTATGTAATCTTAAGCCTTTTTTCGCTCAGCTTTCTCTTGGTATGTCCGAAGATAATCACACTACAATATGCTTCTCCAACTGGATGGCACGGCTTCCAAAGAGTCGGAAAGAACTTGGGAGAAAATAGTTTGGGCGTGTCTTGCCCATTCAGTGTTCGATCAGAGTTGGTGTTACAGGTAGTTAGTGACTCACATCATCGAAAAAGAGAGGGGGTTTCCTGGCGAGAGAAATTCGCTAACAAAAATGATGGCCATCGCTACTGACGAATCGTTTACAATGTACATGCAACAAAGTAGTGCATATATATAGATACCAAATACTGCCAGTTGCACCACACAGCAACAGCTCTTTCGTTCCGTGTTCAAGGAAGTTGAAGGTAATTATCTCGTGGAACACGGTTGCCCGGAGATCAAGCCAGATGGAGCTTGATCTCCCGCACAAGAGAAAAGAGTCAACCCATCTTCAATTGGAAGTTGCTCCTGGTGCTGATCGCTGGACCGTTCCGCCGACGGGGACGGCCCGATCTGATCATTGAAGAAGCACATAATAACTGTTACACATGTACATTTAAGTACCAATCATTCGTGAACGAGTCAAGACGCATTTAACTAACTCTAGAATCCGCAATCTGATCCCTGTTTTCTAATCACCATGGCACTGACTGGCGAGGCTGAGACCTTGGCTAGAAAGGGTCTGCGCGATCGTGACGTGCGGTAAGGGTATTGCGTCCTAGCTAGTAGGTCTCATCGGTAGGTAGTTCAGAGGCTCATCTCAGGTCACGACCTCCATTGGCAATGCGGTCAAACTCCACTGGGTACAACAAATTGAAGCCTAGGAAGGCATTTAATAGATGCCGGGGCTACGTACCCGACTTATCACATAGTAAGTTCATGACCAATCGTCAATGAGGTTGTTATTTTGCTATATCCGCGTCTTTGATCCATTTGACGAATGTGAGGATCGTCTCAACTGTTTGTCCAAATTTGAAATATGTAGCCCATTTCTTGACGAGGTGCTCAAGGCAAATTCGTTGAAATAAGTCGACGGCGTTTTCTGGAAGTTGCGCTATTGAAAGCATTCGATCATGTGACTGAAATGCTCGACAATTATAGCCTCTTTTCTGAGCGGCTAGCTTCTGATTTGAAAGCTTCGAAGGTGGTAGGATTGACGAGCCATTCATGACTTCAAAGTTCAGAGTATGTATTCGTGATTCGGGACTATTCAAGCCACACCACGGCACGAAGAGAACACGATGAAGCCTTTAGGATTGGGTACTCTCCATCACTCCAAGTCGCGATCCCTTCAAGCAGGAAATGCCACCAAGGGAACGGGATGAAGCATTTTGTGAGGCCGCAATGCCACTCGAGGTCACAATCATCGAGCCGGAGGGGTTATGAGGCCCGTGATCTGAGGTGGGAGCCCGCTTCTGGACCACCGATGAGATTGGGGGGCCTCTCCTACTGCAACTTGCAAGCACATGGATTTTCAACATGATGTGGTTAAGAACTTAGGTAGGGGGTCAAACTGCTCCGTAATTAGACTGTGCTTCCTTAAAAGCCTTCCTTGACTGGAAGCGTCCGATCTGGCGGGGAATAAAAAGGAAAAAAATCTTAACGTCCAGTCATCTGCGCATCGAAAACTCTGGGAGTCGGAGATGAGCGGACGAGAGTCAAAGACATTTGATCCGCTTTCCTGCTGTTGAACGGTACGATGGGTGACGAGATCCTCGCTTTTCACAACATCTACTCCGTATTACATGAGGTAGACATTACGTATTTACTCTGTATTGCAGGCAGCGAGGGGGCCGTGACCATGCAGTTAGGTAGTGTTCCAAACTCGGGGTGACTATCACCAAGAACTGGCCGTTTCGGTTCTGGAACGCGGGAACCAACAATGTACCTACACAGGTGGTGCTCCGTACTCAGCCTTCTTCTCCATACATTACCAGGTAGGTAGGTACCATGTACCTAATGTATGTACAGAAATTCTCGCCGGTCCGGCTAAATTGGTTCCCGGAGCTACTTCTAATTTCTGACAGATGCATTCATATTCTCCGAGCGTTGTGCAATGTGCACTCAGCGAGATGAAGTGGACGATGGTGACGTTTGTGATCAGCCAATTTTATGCCAGTGCCTGGTGCACAGACCGCGCGGGCGATGTCTTGCTCATGCATGCAGACTCTGGAAGACTCTATTGACCGCGGACCGTAGGTATGTAATATGTACGGAGTAAGTGAGCAGATGCGTTTTCGTATTCAAGCTGATTCATACTTCATTTGTTCATCAAGTCAAATTACGAATGTACAAAACACTTGTGATCTTCCTTGTTCATGTGACAAGTGTAACGTGTTTCTCAATCGGTTCCAGAGGCACCCACTTCTCCCAGACTTCACAAGAAATACCGAAAGCGTTCTACATACCTACGTATGCATTCGTATTCCGTACCACGTGCTGGATCACTGTCCACGGTAACCATTATGTATGTATATACACACATGACATAAGACTTGGCTAACACAGTCTGAAACGCATTGCGCTGCCGTTCAGCGCATCACCAGTGACCACTTAATCTTTTTGTATAGGAGTATGCATGTCTTCGATGACATTCGCTGTGGCACCCCACTGGCACCATCCAGCTGTTACAGAGAGATTTGTGGTAATATGTATGTATGAGTTTGTGGTACATATGTGTCAGCGGCGAGACGCAGGTCGCACTTCATGCTTTTGCACATGTATATGTAGGATGATACAGTGTGGATGATACAATTTGTGGGTGAACATGACACATCGTACAGAAGCTATTCACTGCAAAGTCTGATTGTATGCCATGTCGCCGAGTCGAGAGACTCTCGCTGGTTCTATTGTCAAGATTTGGTGAGAGTATTCACCAACGGTGTCTTGATTGTAGGTACACTGACCAAGTGGTTGATACGGCCCTAAGTCCGTGTAAGCTTTGTTGTCGACCCGTCAGAGGTGACTTGATTCGAATCACGACTCACGAGACATTGTGCGAACAGGGTACAGACAACATTACTTGCAAGTTGCGAAGCTGTCTGATGCAATAATCTGCCCACCCTGTTGACTAAATAAACGGAGCTCATGCGTAATTCTCAGCCGGCTGCATATTCTTGTTACAGACCATGGGTCGTGTCCCCGATTGAGGAGGCAGAGGGGCGAGAACCACCATTCTCTCTGCTTTCAGAGATTGACGCCCGTCGCCAGCTGAGAGTGAATAACAAGGTCTTGATATCGATGGCTTCTCGATCGTGAAGAAGGTACATACAGATCAATACGTTACGGCCAGCAATAATGATATAGGTACCGGCAGAAAGACCCGAGGACGGCAGAACTTATGACGCTATGCCACATTTGCGTAACCAACAGAGCGAGCGTGAGGAGTCTGAATGACACCAAAGCGAGCAGCAGCCAGCGTGGCCAACAAAAAGAAAGTTCATGGTGCTTTTCAGAGATTTGTGTTACTCCGTAAAGCCACGTTTGGCATTAGGGATGTTTGAAGTCGAAATGAGTCGTTGGGTAGTACTGGATGCTCATTGGATTGCCCAGGCGATGAACCCGGACCGAGTCTCGATGCTACGCTAGAGGCAGTTGTGTAAATATGTGATTCTGAATTCTAATTCACTCGGAACAGGAAGGCGACAGAGCCGGAACAAGGCGTCAATCATTGTTTCATTAGGTGCCTAGGTACATAGGTACTCCGTAAGTGCATACGTTTACACTTCAGGATTCAGGAACAAAATCGATACTGAAGACTAACGAGTATGAACAATCACCGTACATACTTGTTGAGCATTCTCATGAACTAGATCTCAAACGTTTCTTGGAGGCGTGGATGTCTGAGCTTACGTTTCAGATGTATGGAGTGGCGAAGCGAGCATTGCTAAGAAGATGGACAGACGGAACTAACCGCGACTCGCGAGCCCACGTGTGACGTTGCCCTTTATTAGTGGGGAAAACAGCATCGCGGACCGCGGTGTTTATTTTCTTAGCCTCCGAGGCGGCACCGCCTTACATATTAGCCTCTCTGAATTTCCTTGGACTCAGGAGTCAGCATCGATATGTTAGGTATGTAGGTAGCAAGCCTGAAGTTCAGTGCCTCGAGAAGTTCTATGGAGGATTGGGTCAGAGAAGCCAGGATCATTCAGTGACCAACTCGTGCCCTGGATGATGGATCACTCCAGTTGGAATGTGTGGAATCTGTCAGTTCCATGCCCTCCTTGATTGGCCAGCAGCATGCAACACCGAAATCTTGGCCACCACCCCCATGCCCATCATCGAGCGTCGAGCGGCTGTCTGAAATGATAAATCTGACATCTTGCTAGGGGCTATGACTGGCTTCGTGTACAAACCTATGTGCCATGTACCAACCCCAGGTTTCACTGTCTGCCCAACAGCTCAGAGATAGCAAGGGACGCAGGCTGCAGCACCTCGATGCGTCGAAGAACAATGTTGTTTCTGGGACGATGATTCAATGGGTGACGCGCCGAGGTATTCTCTGGGGCCCGCTGCTGGCCCTGATCAGATTGTCATCGAACTACAGACAGGTAGGTAAGCCTCAGGTAAGGTATCTCGGCCAGGGAACTGAGTCGCTACAGCGTCGTATTCCGCGGATACACATGTCGATGCCGGCCCTTCGCTCGCATCGTCCTGAGAACCTGTTGCGTTTACCAGCAGCATCGCACGGGTTGTCTGTGGACGTCAAGGCTTGTTGAGCCATCACGTTGGCACTCACTTATTAGGTACCTAGTTGTGGCTATGGAGTAGTAGATGGCCAAGGAGTCCAAGGAGTCCAAGGACACGACCAACTCGTCCCTTGCAATCTGCCAGGGGAGCATCTCTCGAATGAAGCGATGCCAAGCTTTCCTGTGGAGAACGGGGATGCAGGATGATGAGGGCTGCTTGAGATCGAGGAGAGGTCAAGCGCAGATTGTGTCACTTCGGTGCATCTGGCACAGGAGGCGCCTCCCGTGCCACCTGCCGCTTGCCGCGTGCCTGCCGCGTGCCTGCCACTCGGCTACATAACGGATATTTTATACGGAAGTAAGTTATAAAGTGAACGGACGGGCAGGCGCGAGCCTTGAGCTACCTACATACATGCCAAAAAGTCGTGCTGTCGACTCTCCCATCTATCTGGCTTCATTTGTTCTGAAAGTCCTGATTCGAATCGTTCAACAATTCATACGTCCCTGTCTTGACGCCATCGACCTTTCTGTTAGTTATGGTTCTTGATGTTCAGTTTGAACACCTGTATCTTGAAACATTGAAATCAAGCATGCCCGTTCGCCAGTCGCCACCCCCTTCCTGGTGACTCCATTTCAGCAACTTACGCTTACACACACGAGCAGCCGATATAACATACTCGGCTCTTTTCATTCAGCATATTTGAACGCGGGAGTGCGCCAGGTGGCACCAACTTGCGCACTCGAGCTTAGATGGCAACGGTTGGCCACAAGGCTTGATACCCATGCCCATGGTTGTCACGGTCTGAGAAGCAGACAAAGGTTATCTGCAGCTTTCAACACACATACAAGGAAACAGGAAACAGTCCCAATTGGTTATATTCTCTGCTTGTCTGTATCAACCGTTCTTCACATCCTCGAGTCAGCCGAAATTTTCATCGCTATTTCCATTGGCGCTGTCGAAGATGAACAAGAGTTCATTGATTGGCAGCATTGTCGCCTTCGAAGGAGAACCAGACCTTGTCTCAACGCAACTGCGTCTTCTACCTACTTCATCTCAGCTTCTCATTCTTCCGAGTGTTGAGTTCTATGTCGAACCAGGAGACAGTGACCAATGCTTCTGCGCACGTGGATTTGTGCGGCAAATTCACGATGCTTTGACGGCGCGTAATGATGTAGCACGCGCCTTTCTGGATGGTTCGACGACAGATGATAAGCGCCTGGTATTTCTCAACGGAAGTACGCCGGGTGCTCGGATGCTGTGTGTCAAGAAGATTATGAAATACATCACCAACGATGATAGGGTCGAAGCCGAGACGATTTTCGAAGACATCGTGAAGGACGGAGTGTCTGGCCTTGACGACTCCTTATTTGATATGAGTTTAGCTAGCCATAATCTCGATTACTCGTACACAGTTAACGATGGCTTCAATGCAGAAGAAGACCCCGTTACGAAAGCCATGCGGGAGGCTGATTCTTTAGACCGGCAGACCGCAAACTTGCAACCATGCAACGGCAGGGTCCTGAACCCAACAACTCGACCACGCAGCTCAAGTCTTCCATTGTATGGTTTCGTGGATGGCTTTGCAGACTCAACGCCTTTCTATGTTTTTGGTGTTCAGCCCAATGATGAGGAAAGTCCAGCTGAATCCGTCGTGAAAAGGGTCAGCGCACCACCTACAGTAAAACCCACCCGCTTAGGTAGTTCCATCACAAAATCGACGCAAAATACTCGAGGAATCCCAAAACTCGCATCGTCATCATGTACATCACCGAGTATGTACTCTCCCAGTTGCATCGGTGAGACGTATCACCAAGGCGGTAGCACCGATCCTGCTGATGCTGTCCCTGGCTCACCTGTTTCTGAAGCGTCCAGCTTACAATCATCTGACCCCATCGTCTTTGGCGAGGCCTCTGTTCTGGACGTGAGGCAATCTTCGGGATTTGGGTCGATAGCAAGAGCCAATTCTCTTGGCAGAATCTATCCGACTAGTGCCAGGTATCGAGATCATATACAGTCGTGGCTTGATGATCCGGATACTCCAATATCGTCGCAACAGCCCGAGTCTGCCACGTTCTTGTTGTCTGATGACCGAATCCAGAAGCCAGGCCGGGCAAGCATAGTTGACCGACCCAGAACTATAATTGTGAGGTCAGGGCTGTCATCTGTACAAATACATCCAGTACCTATTTCGAAGAGAAGAAGACAAGAAAAAAATTCGATCGACAATGCTAAGCCCAAGTATATTGATCGAGGAACAGACTCTCGGCAAAGTGCCGTCCAGGATTCGAGCTATCGGCCTGTTTTACCGCCTGTTGAGGACCTCGTCATAAGCATAATCAGACAAGACAGTTCAGACGCATTATTCGATTCAGCTGTGAGCGCTTTCAAATATCACCGTTATCCGCCGTTGTATCATTCACCCACTGCATCCGATGCAGATGTCAACCATGGCTTATCACCGGGAACTCCAACGCACCCATCACCCGAATCTGAGTACGGGCTACAAGTGCATCTTAAAGAATTGGATGTGTCACCTAGTGCAGATGAATACGACCCCTTTGCTTATGTACAGCCATCGTGGCAGATACAAAAGCCGTCAGACTTAGATTCCACGGTTCCAACTGTCCGTCTTCCCACTCCTGCACAGATTGCTTCACCTACTGAGGGTGACATGAAGATACACGAGTTTCACGTGGCTTCAGGTCAAAGTGCCCTTTCGGTACAAAACTCGCTTCGGTCTATCTTGCGCGACCACTTCCCCCCAGACACTGAAGGCTATCGCCAGTTTCAGACGTCTCTACTTCCCGAGTTCGACGAGCTCTGGGAACCCCTGCTCTCAAAGAGGAGCTCACACAGGGGCGACAAGAACGGCGTCCAGATTCTTGCACTCGGTTCACAGAACGGGGTCAATAAGGATTATTCGCAGGCGATTATAAATAAATTGGAGAAGATTGGCGGAAAGAATTGCGAAATTGTTAAGACGGGTCGTGTAAATTTTCGGTAAGAGGATAGATTGGCAGTGGCCAAGTTCATTTTTTGACAAAGAAAATCTATGATTAACAGCCTTTCAGATATTTGCTCGCAAATGCCATGCAGGCTTTCACATCTCAGCGACTTACGAATCAGACTGACAATCCTTTCACAAATTCATACTTGCTGGCAACTCTGATGGTTCCACAACTAGAGACGTTCCTGACATTGCATACAGAGGTCAGGCATCTCCTGCTTATATACCCGCCTGATCATTTGGCGACTGTTCTGGCACTACAGAAACTCATTGGGATCGATGCCATGAAGGTGGCACAAATTGTCAATTCCACGAGCAAGCAAGACTCTCCTTTCACCCATTTTAGCAGGGCATCGGCATCGAATAACACTCAATCAGAAATGAAAGCGCCGCAACCAATTTTCTCTTCTCGTAAGACATCTTCAGATGTTTCAATCTCCAAGGCCAATTACCTTCTGACTTCTACGGCCTCGGAAACGGACATAGCTACTTTCGTGTCCACAGTTTGGAACATCGAAACTGGAGAAAGTGAACTCGCTTCCCTGAACATTGCTATAGCAGAGGCCGAAAGGAAGGGTACTTTGAGTCTCAAGAACGATCATATGACAAAGTCTCGTAAGACGCTCCAGGGCTCGCCTTTATGGGCTCCCTGTTCTGGAGGCTTCGCCGCATGTGCCGCAAATTCGTACGAGTCTTCGTCATCTGCACTACCTCTTCGCGCAAACTCTATTGACAAGGTTATGCGTCCATCCAAGTCAACAGAAGGCAGCCGTAGCCAAAACAAGCTACGGACCAAAAGCGTGTCGCATATTGATGCGCAATCATTGGCGGGTCTTGATCACATTGGCGACAGCAGCGACGACGACGATGACGACGATGACGACGACGACATGTATGAGCGTCGACTCATGCCCTTGTTTATGCAAAAACACCATGTTCAAAGGCTAAGTAGTCGAAAAGCTCTCAAATTTCTGGGCCTCTCCTAGATTGGCCTTCTTCCGATGGGCCTGCCGCCTGGATCATGTTCTGTACTTTCTACCTATGTTGCATTTTCAATCTCAATCGCCATGTTTTCAATCTTTCCTCCTATGCTTTGGAATCTCTTCTCTCCATCATCCCCGATTCGAAGACGCGGCTTCATTCTTGACACTCGTCCCTCATATTATCTAGTTGACGCCTCAGTACAGCGAATAGAGTCTGACTGAGGCACTTGGATACCTATTTCTGAAACCCGTAGTTGAATGCAGCGTTGAACTTGACACTCAACACTGTAACTGTTTTTGGCATAGTCGAAGGGGGAGTATGGGCTTGGACTTCACAGGCGCGCAGGGAATATGTAATGGGAATGTGTTATGAGTAATAGAGGCAAACGAGGAAGACTTTCTGTGGTTAGGATTATGACAGAAAATTGTGTAATACTTACTACCTTACTATTGTTTTTACGCGGAGAAAAGTGTCTCTTCCAATATATGGCGACGATAGTGTCGACTAATTTAGTTTTCCATTCTCCGATGATGCGTCCCGGGGGTCCCCCGTACGATCCCACGTACTACACCTCAGGAAGGATTGGAAAGCACAATGGCAACTGAAAGACCGAACAAATTACACACTGCAGATCTTCGCCAGCACACAGAGCATCTCAAGATGAACTACAGCTGTGAGGTGGGCAGCATTCAATACCTTACTCGCGCCACTCACGCGCTCATCCGTTCATGAAGGTTATCACGCCTATCCCCAATCTCATCCCATCCCATCCCACCCATCCATGCTCTGTCACCCAAGCCCCATCTACGACATAACACGATTACCATGGCTCATGGGTGGCGGTTCATCGAAAATCACAAATGGACTGGAGGCAACAGATGGGGAACGCGAGGACATCCAATGAAGACCTACACACGCAAACACACAGAGGGCGACGAAACATGGCATACACTACCACTTGGAGGCATTCATGGCAAGATTTCCTGTATTTATGCCCAATGCACACATCAAGGACCGCGCACAGCACAAGTACAAAGTAGCTCAGATTACCCCTTCATCAATAACCATGAAACCAGAACAAAAGCAGGAACAGGAGCCGAAAGAGGCGGGAAATGGTTGACAAAAAAAGAAGCAATGAAAATCAAGTCATCGTCCGAAATCGTGCTGGCCGTGGCCGTGGTGATACAACCGGCCAGAGGCGAGTGTCTTGAGCAAAGATCGGCAGTCTGGGTGAAGCCAGTTAATACCCCGGTGAACTTGAGCACGCCCGTCTCCTCAGCAAAGCAGCAAGTCATTCGTAGCCCATCCCATCTTGGCTTGAGTCGTCTCCTCAATGCATGGCGATTCGCATATTCTCGTAGCCCGTCGACAGAGAGGGCAAGGCAGAAGGAAATCCAAATGGACATGATTCAGTCTATGCGCACAAGAGATACTGGTAGAATGGGATAGATAAGTAAGAATCCGAAGTAGCCCGCCCAGTGGCTCGTCTCGGTTTTCCCTAGTGGTACCCTACTCCATCGCTGACTTATTGTCTTATTTGAGAAAACACACAATCAAAGAGCTTAGCAGCAGCTGTTGCTCGAAGATGAGCCGACACCTTGGCCCTGGCCAACCTGCACACTGGGCTTGGTGTTGTTGGCGGTTGTGGTACCCATGCGCTCCTTGATTTGGCGGGCCATGGTCAAGAACGCTTGCTCGACGTTGCTAGCGTTCTTGGCCGAAGTCTCGAGGAAAGGAATGCCCAGGCTGTCGGCGAACTCCTACACGCGGAAGTCAGCGACCAGTTTCAGGAAAATCGATATCTAGATAGAGAAGCTACCCGCCCTCTGGGTGCGAGGTAAGAGGAACCATGGTGCGGGCATGCCAAAGAAGCTAGATAGACGTGTACAGAAAACCGGGGATACGTCTGCTTGTTCACTGCTCTTCCGTCACACCAGACGCGTCAATCTTACCTTTGCCACTGTATATTCGACAACCTTCTTGTCCGCCATATCACTCTTGTTTCCAACCAGGAGCTTGTTCACACCTTCAGTGGCGTATCGGTCAATCTCCTGAAGCCATTGCTTGACATTGTTGAACGAGTCCATATCGGTGACATCGTAGACGACGCAAATGCCGTGAGCGCCGCGGTAATAAGATGAGGTGATGGTTCGGAATCGTTCTTGGCCAGCAGTATCCCACTATAGGATGGATGGTGGTTAGTCAGGCTGGATCAGAGTAAATGATGAGTAAACTGTCATGACCCACAATCTGCAACTTCACGGTCTTGCCATCGAGTTCTATCGTTCGGATTTTCTGATGAACAGGTCAGTCGCCGCATGATTTGGTGATTTGATTAAGACTGCAGGAGAAGGGGTGCCTACAAAATCCACACCAATGGTTGAGATGTAGGATTCAGTGTAGGTGTCATCGGCAAATCGGAGCAATAGACAAGACTTGCCCACACCGGAATCACCGATGAGGAGCAGCTTGAAGAGGTAGTCGTATCTGAGGCAGGGACGTCAGTTTTTCGATCACAGTTCTCTTTCCACCACTGTGAGCTATCGCTTGACGGAGAAAGAAACGACGATCATGTTGAAGCGTGAGATGGGCGTTGGAGCAGCGGCATCCGGAATGAACAGCATCAGGGCACTCTGTTGACCGACATGATTAGCAACGTGCACCATCAGGAGGTGGGCAGCGGAGGGCAGCGCAATGCCAAAGGGGAGCCTGCTTGGGCAGGGGGCGTACCACTCAGGATTCATATTTGCGATAACGAGGTGGTGAGCGACTTGCAAGACAAATAAATCGCGAAATGCCTGTCGTGATGGATGTGCAAAGGGTCAAAGGAAGGTTGACAGCGAGAGAGGGCGAGACTTGGGTACGTCAGGGACAGCGCACAGCAGGCAGGAGGCGGCTGCTGGTGGGACATGGGACACCAGGCAACTGGCCGAGGAGTCACGTGCCGGCAGCTCCGGCAAACGCCTCCACAAGTTGCGACGCCTCCTCTCAGACCACGACATATCGAGAACCATGTGAGATTTCTGTGACACGCGGCCATGTGCATCATGAGATTCATGACCCATAAACACTGAAGGGTCGGCTGTCCAGTGTCATCAGACAAACAGAACCGCTTGAGTCATCAGCAGCATCGATATCGGGCTGTATTCTCTCCAAGTCTTCATCCCGTCCCCCTCAGGTACGAGGTTGCATTGGCGCAGACAGTTCAGCCCAGCAGCGTGGTCAGATGCTGGAACAACGCCCATCTTATCTGATTGTCTGATCCGACACAGACAATGCCCTCTCCATGTTTCTCCGTACTGTCCAGTGTCCATCCCTCCATCAATGCGCGACCAACGTTCCGATGGAATGTACGCGGTGCTGCGCATTACGTGCCTGCGTCGAATCCCGCCGAATGGCGCATCAGACTGCCCCCCCGGCCCCCGCTGTGGCTGTCAGGGTGTACCGCAAGTTGCAAGTCTTCGGCTCAACGTCCCCGTTCCCATTTTCCATGCGGCTAGTCAGAGGGTGACGAAACGCTGGTCGACGCTGTCCTTTCATCGTTCCTTTTTTCGTTCCTGCATTTATTACTTCTCGAGCCCTTTCGTCAACATCTTGTGTGATGATTGGCGGATTGCCTACTAGTCGCTGAGGGACTGGACGACTGCTTCTGCAGCACAGCTTGCCCTCTTCCTGCATCGCAAGCCTGCGCCATCTCCAAATGGCTGCGCGTTTGCGCAACACACCATCCAAGATTGCTGGCCGCTCTCGCCCGGCCTCGCTGCTTCTTACCGCCCTCGGCACGCAACAAAGAAATCCGACCACGAACGTTGCCGAGTCGACATCTTTCGGCAACTCCAACACAAATTCACAGATCTCCCTACAGACTCGCCTCGTCACAGAGCAAGTACCTTCACTATCGTGGTTCAGTCGAACAGATGGCAGGTGGCTGGAGAATGAACACGGGCAAGATGCCGAGGATCCGAACAAGGCCAAGCTTGGAACGAGTACGTCGGTCGACTTCTCTTTGAGCCCATTCTTTAATTAATGCATGGTTTCCCTACTTTTGCTTGGTGGTGTAGGATCCAGACATGCTTGACCATGAATTGCCTACACCGCATCGCATGGCTGACCGGGCTTCACAGCGTTGAGGATCCTCCAAGAGCGGCTACCGACACTCCTACAATCACCTCTTCCGCAGGAAATACTAGCACCCAACATCTCTCTCCTTCTCTTCCCTACGACACACCCGCACCTGCCCGCCGTATCCGGCAAAGTCGCCTACAACGCTGCCCTTTGGACATCTCCTATCGCCTGGAACCGTGTGCCTATTATCGGCAACGTCAAGTTGGAGATCCTCGCCGAGCGAATGACCTCCGAGCCCATGACCTTCCTGCCACGGCGGCCAGGCGCCATTCCCGAACAACTCGTTGTGCGGTGGTGCGAGAAACGGAGGTTGAACGGCCATCTCCCCGAACCGGGGGGCATAGCACGGGCTTTATGGCGTGACAGGGGCGTTGATCCGAACAAAGCCTTCACCGGACTCTTCATCTTCGACTTTGATGCCCAGGGACGAATTCTGACACATACGATTGAGCAAGCACAGGAGGGAGGGGATTGGGAAAAAGGCATGGGGGCCAAGTTTGTTGGGCTGACGGACTGGCTGCTCGGCCAGATGAAGGATCCTAGTCAAAATCCGATACCCACGTTTGAGAGATTGGAGTAAAGAGGGGAAAAAGAAGAAGTTATCACAGTAAATCGCTGTGTACGGAACTACGGACGATGGGCATCTTCATCGTTCCATTCAAACTTCGTCCACAACAACACGAGCGTTGTCGCGCGGTTGCTGAAGCCGTGGGTGATGACAAGGACACGCCTTGCCCGATAGCAAGTGATATCCTCGCCATTCGAGCACAGTATTCGGAACGGTTCCGGGTCAGAAGAACAACAATAGCCATGAAAGTATACATACATATGAACAAGTAAATCCTAGTTCGAATCGGAAAAGCCAGCAGTGACTTTGGAGTACGGAGTACAGCATACCAGGTATCCACACTCCTTGCACTTGATCACGTACACGGTACACTACATACCTCATACCGGCTTCAAAATCACATGCTATCGGAGTGCCCTCAAACCACGGCACGTAGGTGTTCATTCCGTGAATCCGTAGCGCATAGGTACTAGGGGGGTCTAGTTTAGTCAACTTGCCCGTCTCGAAGTGTCTCGACGGGGGTACAGCGACTAGAACCTAGATCAGCGACAGGAAAGAAGATAAAGTGTCATCATTTCCCCGTCGAGACACTTCGAGACGGGCGGGTTGACTAAATTAGACCCCCCTAGTAGTCTAACATGAATTATATAGGTAGGTATGTACCTAGGTATGTAGGTACATAGTCGAAGATTTTGCTGTTGATCGCACTTGTGATTCGGGACTAACAAAAAAAATCAAGCTGTGGGGGAATGAGATTATGTACGAATGTACTCCGTACTGTACTCCGTACCTACCTATGTATGTACGTACCTCAAAAACTCGTCACGTGCACAGGTGTAGACTACACCCTCCTGATAGAAATCTTCGTCTCCAAATTTGAAAAAGACTTGTGAAGGAGAAGCAGTGCCATTACATATTAGCATTGGTTGCGCTTTTCTTTCCTTTCCCAACATCGTCTTCTTGGCAACACTGTCGCCAATTGCATTTTTTCTTCTTGGCCGTTTTTTCACAATCACAATGGCGCCATCAAAATCACGTATCACTCTTCGATCCCGTCTAGAGAGCGACATTGACAGAGTCTTGAACCAACTGGAATCCTCCAACGGTGGTCAACGCTTCAAATCCACGTCGGACGCTTACGATGCCATTCAACGATCCAACTCTAGCCTCAGACGGCTGAAGAAGAGGCCGTTAGAAGATGCCATAGATCGGGTACTGCTGTTTCATAAACAAGAGGCTGACGACTCCAGTGATTCAGAAGCAGCCTTGGAAGAAGCAGAGGCGGCAGCGATGGGTGAATCGAATAGCGGATTCCTGCTCAATCGGCAAATGGTCAAGCTATGGCATCGAGACGACTCCAACGCCAGTATGACGAACTCAGCAGAAAAGTCGCCAGCCAAGAAACGTCGATTACAAGAAGCAAGTGAAGATGGGTCGGCCCCAAGAGTGCAAAGCAACGGCAATGCTCCGCCGGATGTTGCTGTCTCAACAGAGCAGAAGCAGCCTCCAAAGAAGATTCAGAAGCTAAGTCGTTTCTCTGTGGAGCATCTTGCTGAAAGCAAGCCTGTTGGCGGTCTTGGAGCCTTGCCGACCGATTTACTGGAGCTGGCTTGGGAAACTCTGAAACTTCCTGGGTACGATATCGCCCATGGATGTAAATGGTCAACTGGCGTCGTTATATCCGGGCCACGAGGAATGGGCAAAAGAACGTTGGTGAAGAATATCGCCTATCAACTGGGAGTGCCTCTTGTTTCTCTAGACATGTGTTTTTTTGATCCCGAAAGACTGGAGAAGAATATGATCGAGGCATTCGACGCGGTCATGGCGCAATCTCGCTGCATTATATCCATTGGCGAGGTTGAAAGCTACATGGCACGACCAGGTTCCGCCCTGCACAACGACTTTCACACTAAGGCGGTGCATCTATTCAGGCTGCAAATGCAGCGACTACAGCGAACCAAAGGTGGAGACTCGAACTATTTCGCCATCGCCACCACGACAAACATAGACGAAGTTCACCCCAACGTTCTTCAACATGGGCTGTTCGAGGAAATTCTCAAACCTGAGATCCCGAACTACGACGCGAGAAGAGAGGTTCTCACTACGGTCATAGGCGAGACGGTGCTGGGAGATGACGTTAACCTGGACGAGGTTGCCAGACTGACCCATGGCTTTGTGCCTGCCGAGATCGCCTTCATCGCGAACAAGGCAAAGCGATTGGCCATCACGAAGTTCAGCGATGATGATGATGCGGAAATCCACGGGACCGAAATAAAGGCGGCAATCCTAGCAAAAGACGTGGAAGCCCTCGAACCATTGCGATACAACATGCGGCCAAAAGCACCCGTATCCATGGACGACTTCAGAGCAGCCTTGGAGGGATTT
>SRPS01000342.1:0-18817 GCA_018360175.1 Claviceps arundinis
CTATCCCCTAGTCATGAAGGCTTGGCTTAGGAACCCAATCGCATCGACGCGATTCCAGAATCCACGGTAACCGACATGGCACTGATTTTGGAGCGTAGTGAACCATTGCAGGGTGCTTCATCTGCACCATCATCATCAGAGTCATCCCGGATGCGCCTGCCAACGTCTTCTACTGGATTTGCTGGAGTAGCAACAGCATCTAAGCCTACAGAGTGCATAATTCACGCTTGTATAAATTAGATAGTAGACGTCCTGGTACCAGTAACTTCTTTGTGTTTATAAAGGCAGAGAAGATTTAATTTGGCCTTCATCACACTCACAAATGGTCACGTGTTGATGACGAATGTGCCGGTACCGGCGATTGGGGGGGGGCACGCGAGGCCCTTTTTTCTACTTGCTGCAAAAATCACTGCTGCACCTAGGGATACTCCCTCCTTCACTCGGATCGTCAAATGTACATGTACATCCGTTCCCTGTCGGCATTCCAATTTCCCTCATTTGCCCTGCGCTGCTGGCATATGACGATGGCCTGAATTCGACCTGACCCTGACCTGGATGCATTCCTTATTTTTCCTCTCTCGTCTACCTATATAGAAGCTCTTGTTTTCTTCATCCGGCCCTTGTGCGGAATCGGATATCCCTGCCGACCCGACCAAAAGGTCAGAACACTAAGCTGATGAGAACCAGCTTAGTGCGGGATATAGGTACATGCAAACGACGGACAGAGCAGTTACGGGTAACTGTCACAACACCGAACATAAAGGCATGAAATGGTTGCATGGTTGGGCTCATAATTAGCTGTATCTACGCACACTCAACACCACGTGGGACTTGTGACAGAAACAGCAACACACAGACACAAAACAACAAAGTTTTCGACGAACGCCCGTAGATTGAGATGGTATTGGAGAGCCACGATCAAAACGAATCCTGACGTACGTTGCGGAGAGGTGCCCGTCAATCGTGCGATAATTGCTCAAGGCGTTCTTGACAAAAGGTCATTCCTTTCTGAAGGGCCCATCGCTGTAGGAATGCAAAAAGCTCGTCAAAAGTATCAGACTGCACGGGGGTATCTTGGATTTGCCCTCCATCATACTCGTAAGTCGTCAAGGGCTGTGCCGTGGGCGACATTGAGCGTGTTGGCGTGAAGCTCAGAATAGGAATTGAAAGACATGATGATGATGAAGTTGAGGAATTAATTTGATGAGAATTGAATTGTTACTGATGATTTTGACGGCAAGTTGATGTTGATGAACGCTGTGGCATAGGAAGTACATACCTAAGGGGAGGTGTATCGAAAGCGCCACTTCTACGGCTGCGAATAGTATGCGCCCCACTCCTACGGCGAAGAAGAGGGATATACCCGCTCACTTGAAGTTGGGGTATCTAATGCATTTCAGGTACCTAACCTATGTACATATGTACTGGTGGGGGACAGGTAGGGGGGATGAAATCGAATCCCCCACCAGTACCTATGTACCTAGGTACCTATTGTTCACACTTGGGCACTCCTCAGTCTGATGCGCACCTCGAACTGCAACCTCACAGTTTGCGCCCCTCCTCAAAGCAGATTCTTGGCAACTGTCATGTACTAGTGGCTTTCCCATCAAACTCTTCAAAGACGCCTATCCCCACGAGATCCTGCTGGCCGATCTGATGCAAGCCTTTGCCACGGACCTATTTCTTGAATCTTCAAATTCGTCCGTCCACTGTTATTCTTCTTCCTTGCGACCGTCTGGAATACGCCATGAGTCCACACTGGTACCCGTTGCCCAAAACGACGACAATGCAGAGCGTTGACCCATCGTCCACCAGGACCGCCGACGAGGATGGAGGAGCGGATCACATCGGCGTCGACACACCGCGGTCTGGTGTAGCCACGCCTCAACCGGATCTTCACGACAAGCGCCTGCCAGGAATCATGAGCTACTTCAGCCAGGTTCGTCAAGACCCTTCTGCAAACGATCCCTCTCGTTTTTCTCCCGTTCTCCCATCGTCTGCGAGTTTCATGGCGAATCAACAGTCGGATCTGCCAATTCCGAGCCCATCGCCATCCTCGAGACAGCGGCCACAGAGTCCTACAACAAGGGATAATCTACGCTGTAATCGGAGCATCTCATATGGCCGAATGCCTGGACGAGTGCAAACGCTCAATATGGCTCCAGATGCCATCTCGCCCGCACTAATGGCTTCTCATTTATACCCAACACCACCTTCCTCACAACCATCCCATTCAGAAGCTTCTTCGTGTAAGGGCCTATCTTTAGAAGGTAGAGATCAGGCCAAGTCGGTCTCCGCTGTCCGTGCAGTTCATGAGACCCGCGCCGAGGTCATCTGCCAGGCCTCTGCTCTACAAAAGCTGGCTGAAGCCGAATCAGTATCAAATACTGCGTCTCAGTTATTGCCCACTCCATCCTCATCTTCACGCTCCTCGCCTTGCAGGCATGACTCCTCCACAATCTCCGCTCCTAGCAAGTGGTTTACGCTCGAGGGATTGAAAGAGCTAACCCGTGGTGTCATCTTCAAGAGCGGTCCGCCGACTCCTACGAGAGCCTTGTCTGCTGCCCATTCTTCGCAGTCAGACGGCAGAGAAACACCGGGTAGAACTAGCAGTGATGGACCGGATATTGCCGGCGGGGCTCGGATCACAAGAACAGCTGGCCTCCAACCTCCAGCCCCCAAAGGCAAACTGACCATAAAGATTGCCGAAGCTCGCGGCTTGCGAAAGTGTCGAGATCCCTATGTCGTTGCTGTATTTCAGCGAAGCGAGCTTATTTCTGGTGGACGACGATCGATGGAAGAGGAAGAAGCATTGAGCATCACTCCGTCTGGACTTGGTGGAATACCAATTCAGCGACAGGGCAGCGATTCAGGCCGCCCACCTATGGCCATTCCAATGAGAAGCCGTCAAAGCAGCAACACGAGCATTCATGAGTACAGTACCTTCCGAAATCGCACCGCTCGGTCATTTTTGACGAACCCGAAATGGGATGCTGAGGCCGTCTTGTACGTACAAATCATGGGCCAGTCACTGAAGTTTATTTGATCCGCTAATACTTGGACTTTTAGTGATGTCGTCGACATCGATACGTTGGTTGACATTTCAGTCTACGATCACGCCGCTACCGGTGAGGAATTCCTTGGTCATGTCAATTTCCAGGCCGGAAGAGATGTCGACAGCGCTGTGAGGGGTTGGTTTCCGTTACGGGGCCACGCGGACACCGTTGCCGAAAACACCCCCACCGGCGAGATATATGTCGAGGCTTTCTATCAAAGATCAGAAAAAAAGCATTTCGGTCCAAGTGATTTTGAAATCCTGAAGCTCATCGGTAAGGGCACATTCGGGCAGGTCTATCAGGTTCGAAAGAAAGACACTCAGCGAATCTACGCAATGAAAGTTTTACAGAAAAAGGTGATCGTGCAGAAAAAGGAGGTTGCCCACACAGTCGGAGAACGCAATATTCTTGTGCGGACGGCCACCTCGGATTCGCCCTTCATCGTCGGCCTCAAATTCTCATTCCAGACACCTTCCGAGCTGTATCTAGTTACCGATTACATGTCCGGAGGCGAGCTATTCTGGCATCTGCAGAAGGAAGGGCGATTTGACGAGAGGCGCGCCAAATTTTACATCGCTGAGCTGATACTGGCTATTCAGCACCTGCATAACAACGACATCGTATATCGCGACCTGAAGCCGGAGAATATTTTGCTTGATGCAAATGGACATATTGCACTTTGTGATTTTGGCTTATCTAAAGCGAATTTGACGAAGAATGATACCACAAATACTTTTTGCGGCACGACAGAATACCTGGCACCTGAGGTTCTCCTGGACGAGTCTGGGTACACCAAAATGGTTGACTTTTGGTCGCTGGGTGTCCTGGTCTTTGAAATGTGTTGTGGCTGGAGCCCTTTCTACGCCGAGGATACCCAACAGATGTACAAAAATATTGCCTTTGGCAAGGTCAGATTTCCCCGAGAAACACTGTCGCAGGAGGGCCGGAATTTTGTCAAAGGATTACTTAACAGGAACCCGAAACACAGGCTCGGCGCTACAGACGATGCTGAAGAGTTGAAGCAGCATCTTTTCTTTGCGGACATCGACTGGAACTTACTGACGAAGAAACTCATAACCCCTCCTTTCAAGCCGAACCTGAAGTCAGAAACGGATGTCTCATACTTTGATCCTGAATTCACCACAGCGTTGGATCAGAATGGTTCTCTGAATGAGCGTGCAGCAGCTTTGGCGCATGGTTACGCTACGTCGACGCCACTATCTCCTTCTGTTCAAGCTAATTTTCAAGGCTTTACTTATGTTGACGAGAGTGCTCTGGATGATCACATGAGGGACCGATTTTCACACGATGACGAAGATATGGACGATGCTCAAGATCGCCACGATGATGACGATTGGGAAACCGTCGATAACATTGACCGACGGCAGGCAAATTGCATGAGTGGCGTGTCCAAAACGTCAAGCACAGACGAACAGATGGTGGGCGGTGCTCATTTTGATATTTAAAGAGGGTCCTGCTCGTTCTTTCTTTTCTCTTTTGGAGCACCAAAAATCAGTCAGATGCAAGATATGCCCGTGTCACGAAGCCTATGCGATCAAGTTCCATCCCCTAATCTCATCTTTTGCTTTCCCTGCATTTCACCGTTCCATTCGCCAGCACGGTATGTTTATCCTACAATCAGGACGGTCGGCTGTTTGATTTGATGATTAGCGGCTACTATAACTCCTCTTGAAACCAAGTACCCGGTTTCATTTCTTTCTCAATCCGGCCTCCCGTCAGTCTCTTTTCCAATTTTTTGCTTTTTTGGGGGATGGGGGGAGGTTGGATTGCGATGCGTCCGAGCACTTGTGCGTGTAGTGCGTATCTCATATCATGTATGCTATATTTTGGCATTTTTTTGGCAGTGGCATTGTCCAACAGGAAGTCACAGGAAGCTGCTCGGCGTTCGGGTTTTTCTTCAACGTTTTCTATTTTAGGTGCGAGCCCCTTTGTAACTCATGGTCATATATGGGGTACCCTCACCCAGCTCTGATGCTCTGATGGACAGTCAGTGCCTGATGGAGAAGACGTCTGACCAGAGATGTTGAAAATGCTGGCTTGCGCTATCTACTGACGTTGAAGTCGGCAGAATCAAGGAAAGGGGGGGTTTAATGATGTGTGAACGACGATACTTGGACAGGAGAGGGGATATTCCGTTTGTCAAACCTTTGGACGAGGTGTGCGCTGTGGCTTGTCTTGTTCTTATTAGAGACGCAAATATTCACTATCATTAACGGCATGGAGGAACTGCCCAGCAAACCACCGGAGTTCTGATTGTCCTACGCCCGGATCTACTCATTTAGCGAAGCTCTCCATACTTCAAAGCTTAGGGCATATAAGTAACAGATCCAAGCCTCATTAATAACGGTGCATTTGCTTCTCTCCCTTTTGTCCACTAAATAATCAATCACTGGCCTATGTAATTACGTGAGGTCGTTGTGTACCTGACCACCTCTCTTTGATCCAGCCTATCGGTTCAGTGGCTACCCCCCTCTGTCTACGAATCCTTACATAGTCCTCTTTTCCACTCAACAATGAAACCACAGTAAAACCGCCCTGTCTCTGCTCTTAAGCGCCTTGTGCAGAAAATCAAGGTATTGCCAATATCAGTCTCGGGCACTTAAGAATATATGCGTGTATGTTCAGTTGCTGAAGCCGCATTCAGCCCATTTACATTGTATAAGTCACCGCCAGGTGATACTTTCGCACAAGGCCCGCAATGAGGCCGAGCCAACAAGCAGAATAACGGGTCGGGTGTTTGCTCTTCCTAGAGCGGTATGTTGCGTGTGCAGATGATTAGAAAGCGTATATGGATGATTGATTGCAGAAGTTATTCGTCGCCCTGGACTGTCCTTTGACTTCCGCGTTGGAATAAGCTACATGGCTCGTGTGGAAGATGAGCATCGAGAGTCGAGACGCACACATGCATGCCGCTTGTCGTTGACACTCGTTCTTTCGCCTGGTTTCAACTGGGGGTTTATTGTGTGTATTTGCAGTAATGAGATCCTACATCGAATTTGACGCTTGCAACGAGAAATGTACACTATACACTAGGATTAACGACGCCTATCACTGACGCGGCAACGATTGTTGAGAGATAACTGATATCCGACCGTTTATTTTGGAAAGGATTATCGACCCCCCAACCCTTTCCTCGGCGCCCACCTATTTTTTTCCTGGCACGGAGACTATCGCTGAGTTGTGAGCCGCTTTGTCTGTTAAGGCGAACAAAAGAAACCACGCGATCGCCGCGCTCGCCCGCAAAGTCGGTTCAATCCAGACACTCGAAATTGACTCGTTTGCCATCTCTTGATAACGGCTTTATAGATGAAGTTGTTTGAGATCAACTTCCCCCCAAACTCGATACCGCTTTAGTGAGCGGCTTCGTTCTCCTCGAGCTCTAGCCAATCAGGCAACTCGACATCGCCATCCTCACCTTGATCGGCCGACATCCCTCCCTCAGTCTCGACTGCCATTTGCTCGTACTCTTGCAGGTTGCTGGCAAGATCGGATTCTTCGGGTGAGGCAGGGGTCTTAGGCATGGTGAAAGTCTGAACATGGCCCTCGGCATCGGACTCCTTGACGATGGGCGTCTTGTAGGCTTTGAGCTCTTTCAGGTAGAGCTCCTGAACGAAGTCGGCTGAGTGAGGGTCTTCTGTCAGCAAACAGTGCCGTGGCGTACATGACGTATGGGATGGATGACGACGTGATCACAAGATGGTCACAGGACGCCACCTCTTCGAACCGCGACATCCACAGAGAGAAGATATGGTGCGAATGGAGTGAGGAACTAGACATTCCATGATGGAAGTCACGCACGCTCGCGCAGAACAGACGATTTTATTGCGTTGCAACAAGAATGAAGACACGTAATCTCGTGGCAAACGATGACTCGTTATCAGTTCACACAGGGGAATTATAAAAAGGAATACTTCGTGCTTACCTCTTCGTGATATGGTCGGAGCAATGAAGCAACGGCTCTGAATGGCATTACCCCTGGCAGCTCGAGCGACGGCGACAACGGCCGAGGTGGCACGCTTGGAATCAGTCAGTCCAGTGCCCCGGTCCACGCTCGGTACCGCAGCAAGAGATATGGTGTCTGGGGGTAATTCAAGACTCACCGTAGCCCTAGATAGTTGGCTGAGCATTTTGAGTTGTGGGGAGTTGCTCAATGGGTATCCCGAATATGGGGGGGGGCGCGAGTAGGAACTGAGGGTTTTGTGAAAATCGTGATATCGATTTTCCCCCGACTGGGGTGTCGGGGTCGGTCACAGCATTGGAAAAGTTATGCCTCAGGCATCATTACATGAGGAAGCCGGGTGGGCGTCCACGTGACTTGCATGCCAGAAAGGTGATGTTGCAACTTGCGACAAGGGTTCGATTTTGAAAAACAGTTCGTCGAGCATATCCGTACAATTCGCGGAGTAACGCTCTTTTGAAGTGCCAATCTACCTACCTACTCGTGGGTATAATCTGAAAAGGACACCCATAGATGTATGTAGTGGGTGTCCTTTTCAGGTTGAGCAATGTCATTGACTTCCCACTTGACCAGGTTTAGCACATCACGGAGCTGACTCAATTGTTCCTCGATTCTACAGTGTTCTCCGTTACGCAGCGCCGCTCGTAGGCATTGTATATATGTATTGAGTATTTAATTAAAAGAAATTGTCATTTCTTTAAAGTGGCGTCTCTGTCTGGAGCAGGTCACTCTTACATAAAGTCATCGAATCACTCACTATCGGTCTCGTGCTACGCTAGCTATCATTGTTTCCTGTCTTCCCTTTGAAATCCTTACTCGCACTCGCTATTCCTCATTTTTTCTTCTTTCTTTGCCTTGTTCAATTCCCAGTAAAAAACCGGGCCGTTCAAACGGATTGCCTGACAGCACCCGGCATTGACGATGACGCGACATGCTTCTCCTCAGTCTGGCTGCGTCTATTGTAGACACCGACAGTGAGACTAGCAGTGTATATTATTGAAACTACTGCTGCCAGAACGGAGTACGCAATGATGAAACGGGTGGACTGATTAGTAGCTTGTAAACCGAGGCCGCCGTTGACTATGCCGAGTATCATGAGTGCACGTCCAAACCAAATGTGGAAGTGGCTGAAGATGCCGCGGCTCTGGGTTTTGACGAATTGCTGGTGGTGAAGCCAGCCAAGAATAGGCTGCAGTCCCATTAATGCGCAGACAATGACACCAAGTTTGGTATGGTTATCCTTGAAAAACTGCAACAAGAGATAGTTAGAGAGCAACCCATAGACCTGCAATCATTCGAGATTTCCAAACACTTACAACGCCATTTCTAGTTGAGACAGTGTATCCGATACCGAAACCAGCCCACATGCCGAAGAAGGCCAGGAGCTGCCAGCTAGCGTGCAGCATCCATTTTCCAATGAGTGGCATAAGAGATGACCCAATTGGATATCCAGCGATAAAAACTACAGCCATGACGACGCCGTGTGCGTGTTGCAGAATTTGGTTTGGGCTCGACCCTTGCTGAACCACCACTCCAGAGGTACTGTTTGATCCACTGCTGGTGCCTCCATTGCTGGATGTAGAGAGAAATGGGTTGGAATCTGAGCTGATACTTGCTTGTTGAAGATTGACAGAAAACTGACTATGTCCGTCGTGAACCGTAATATCAGTGGAAGGATTGGCCGAGTTCAGTGGGGATCCCATCTTCCAGGCGGAGATCCAGCGCGAGGAGCTGCTGATGTCAATGTCAGAACATCCATTGCACCGAACATTGGCCACCATGTTGCCATCGACGATTCCCGAGCCTTCTAGCAGCTCGACGTCAGATCGAGCTGTGAAAGCGGGCATGAAGTTACCCTGGCCGCTTCTTGTGCTGAGGGTAACATTGTTGTCTCCATTGCTATAGATCACGAAGATGCTAGCTCCTTGCATGGCAGATCCAGACCCCAACGCGAACCATGAATAAGTCGTCGGTGCCCGAAGTTGGAAATACACGTTGCCTGAACCTGAGGTAATTGCTGCTTCCGGGGTGCCCCATTGGAAGCACACCTGGTTGCTGTTCACGCAGGTCGAAGCAAGAGCCGCCTCAGCGGTCGAAGCCACTGCAGTGTATGTCAGTCCATTGACTTCCGTCACAGGAGGCATGATTGATTGATTGCTGAACGAGTCCTAGGGGGCACACTTACTCGCTGCCATTGCGGCCCCGACGACAACTCTCGTAGCTTTCATGGTGGTGAGGGTAGTCAACGCTGACCTCGGTACACTGGATAACAACCTGCGAATCGGCACGATGCGGAACTGTTTTTGGAGCGATTATCAGTAAGACTGGCAGCCTGTGATTTTTTATCTAGCTTGATCTAGATGTGCGTATCACAACCAGGATGACCAGAGCAGACTTGGAGACGGCATAGAAAGAAATAAGTCGAGAAATTTGATGATTGATATACTCTACAGTTCAGGAAAAGTACATTAGCGTGATGAACGCAAGTCCGCGACTGAGCCACAACATCAATGATGTTTCCGGCTTGCTCGGCGAGAACGGGCATTACGATATCCGACGGTTCCCCATACCGGATCCAAGTCCGCTTTGAAGTGAAGCAACAGGATAAATAGAGATGCCTGTAATACTATGAATACAATTGGGTATCATATGTAAGAGGCCGAAAGGCCAGGACTCCCAGGAGGCTGAGCGGAAAAGAGGCCCAGAGGCTCAAGAGAGAGCCGAAACCGCGCCTCATTCCTCATTAAACAGTAGGATCCAAGGCCATGCGTCTAAAAAGGCGGTGCGCATTTGGTATGATGTACTCCGTACTCCGTAGGCATAAGAAAAAAGATAAAAGGGCGAGGTACATAGGCAGTATCTCTGTTCGTGGTCTAGGCCTCGTGAACTCCGGGGAAGACCTTCCCGTACTAGCCTTAGCTTCATCAAAGCATGCTTCATGTCAAGTTAACAGAGGAACAATGAACGGCAAGTCTGGCCGACTCGGGCTGTGTGTGGACCCGTTGCCCGACCGGAGGTCCGGAGCTGCATCTTCGAACATCTCATTGCAACTCTGGCCAATCACAGGTCGCCTGTTTCTAACGAGTCAACGACTACGGAGTAGGAGGTAGCTTACCTAAGGTACCCCGTAGACCCACATACGTACCATAGGAGGTATGTACATATGTAGTAGGTACCTAACCTAGGTACATACCTTAGGTACCTCTAGGTAGCCAGGGGCCCAGAGCCCCAGGATTAGGTACTCGCTTTTAGCTCGACGACGGTCGAACATGTTCTTGTTATAGTGTTCAATAGGTATAAGCACAGCGTCGGCAGGACCTGCTCTTTCAGGATGGGTCCTATTGTATCTTGTTCTGTTTCAAAGGTCTGGTTGCTTGCAATGTTGGCAGCATCGCAAAACCCATCTAGGTACCACAGGAAGCAAGCCTCGGCGATCATGCGCGCCCCCTGTCTGTCTACATGATGACATATGCTAGCGTCCTAATCCTTTAATTCTAGGTTCCTGTCGCAAGATGACTCGAGAGGCGAAACTTTGTCCAGCCGTCGTACATATGTATTCCTATCTTCCTGTTTTCTTGGTAGACAAAAAGGCCGCCTTTCTTGACGTATCATGAGAAGAGCTGACTATTCATGAACAAAGAACATACCGTTGATGTGACTTTGCGGTGACCAGGGTTCACAGTTACTCGGTCCATCAACACACTCCAAGACATGACAGAAATATGTACACAAAAGGGTAAAAATAACGAATGAAAACCGGAATCAAGTGTGATCCCGAAGTGTAAAAAATATGTTAAAAGGGCCAAAAAGACAACGAATTCTCAGTGCTCAACGTAATTCGAATCTAGCCCCCAATAAGTGCTCCAGTTTATGGGAGCCGTGACAAACTTTGTTGCGACCAAAGTGCGGTCAAGAAGAGCCCGTTCTTGAGCTTAAGCTCTGTTCGCTAGGGAAAACATATTGCTCTCGAGCAGGCTCGTTGAGGCCACGAAGCTGAAGCCACCGAAGATGTCGTCTTTGCTCGACTCAGGTAACGGCCATGCATCGTTGCCTTTCAGAACCGGGCTGAGAGCCAGGTCTGTAAATTCGGGAGCGAAGTTCTCTGCAAGCTCAGGATCGGTAATCATGGGCTGGATCGGGGGGTCCAGCTCACGAGCTTCCAATTTCTTCCAGTCAATCTTGCGGAAGAACCTGTGTTTTTTGAGAGTTTGCAGATCCTTGGGCATGTTAGAGCCGAGTCTCTTGTGAGGTTCTTTGCGCAGCAGTCGCGTGAGCAGATCCTTGGCATCAGGACTCAGAAAATAGGGAAGCACGAGTTTCTGCTTGACAATGTTGTCTTGGATCTTAGCGTGGTTTTGCCCGCGAAAAGGAGGGTTGCCTGTCATGAGGTCGTATCCCAAAGCTCCGTATGACCACCAGTCAACGGCTTTGCCGTATTTCTTGCCTAGAATCACTTCGGGCGCCATATATTCGACGGTCCCGAGAATAGAGTTACAGCTATCCTCCGACTTTTCAACAGACACTTTGGACAGGCCAAAGTCTGTGAGAAGTAGATGGCCATCGGCATCCAACAGACAATTTTCTGGTTTCAAATCACGGTACACGACGCCGAGATCGTTGTGAAGGTGAGAAATTGCGAGCATCATTTCTGCCATGTAGAAGGCCGTCACCGATTCGGAGAACATCTTTTCTGTGTTGAGATGGGTGAACAGTTCCCCTCCTTGTCCATATTCGAGAATAAGATAGAGCTTCTCGAGGTCCTGGAAGGCATAGTAAAGCTTAACCACGAAGGGATGTCTATTCACCGACTCGAGTATTTGGCGTTCTGTCTTGGTCTGCTCAATGAGTTTCTTATGCACCACAACTGATGCTTTTTTCAGCTGCTTCTGCGCATAGAGTCTCCCCGTTGCCCGCTGTTTGACGAGAAGAACAGTTCCGTAGGTCCCTTTACCGAGACAACGAAGACATTCAAAATCCTCAGAGGTCATCTTGCGCTTTGTATCCGAGCCGACCTTAAAGTGTCCGGAACGCTCCCGCACGCTGTCGCTGACAAAATCATGCTCCAAGTTCACCTCGTAGCTAGTTGAAGCACAATCAGAGCTGTCGCTGCCCGCTTCACTTGGTGCCCCGTCCCGGCCCCGGTTGTGTGATGGGCTGTTCATTGCTGTTGTAATACCGGAAGTAAACCCCGAGTGGCCTCCGTTGCCTGTCACGGAGCTTGATCGTGAAGATGGCTCCAGGCTGAGGCGGTCCATTTGCTGTCGCAATTTCGCAATCCCAGAGACGCTGGGCGACGGCACCGCACGCAAAATAGGACTGCAATTTGCGCTGACGATATCGTCTAGTCGAGCCCGTCCTGAGCGAGAGCCCAGGCTCAAGCAAGAGGTTTCGCAGGCGCCATTATCAGAACCTTCGTCTCCAGACGTGGCGGGCGTGCCCTGAGGGCCTCGCATCACAGAGAGGGCAGCTGGCGCGGTGCTGGTCATGCCCACGGTGGTTGAAGCGGTTGCTAACACTGAGAAATTACAGAAGTGGTCGAAGGGATCTGGCAACGAAGCGAGTCGTTCAACGTGAGCCGCGTCGTCGCTCCGGATCTGCGCGCTCCGCCGCAATGAATGGAAGCTGGATTGTGCAGTGGCTGGCAACACGCATCTGGTACTTGAAAAATGAAGATGGCATATGGAAGTTCGATCGTGTATGCATTGGGCGATGGACTGGAAGACGACGAGAACCTGTATGTAGAGAGATGCTGTCGTTACTCGTGATGTTCACCAAGTGGTGTGAAGAGCGAAGGGGGTTCGACTGGGAGCATGTTGGGCAGGTACCTATTCAAGCCTTTTGTCGCTTTCGTAAGGTACAGGCTACAGCTTCTGAAGGCTTGTAATTATAAGTTGTGGGGAAGAAGACGCTGAAAATTCAGTTGCGCAAGCGGCAAGGCAGCAGCGCAACGGGTGGGACCCACCAACCCACCAATCAACCGACCGACGACCGTATCGACTTGTTCCCTCGCTTCAATCATAACCTAGTCCGTGCAGCATACGATTCGATCTTTCATCAGCCTGATGAAATTGCACCTACATAGGTACCTATGTACTGACAATTGTTTTGTTTTACCTCGGGATTCGATAGATGCTCGGCTGGGCCCAGGCTACATGCAATATACGGAGTACTGGCGGGTTATTCAATTTCATCCACCCCACCCCCCCTATGGAGGGGGGTTCAGCAACCAGTAAATTGGCAACTTGCCAAAAAAAAGTATATATGTACCTACCTCTCAGAGCTTCCGGCCGCGACGAGAAGGTCTCGAAACGCTGGGCCCGCCGTTACATGAGGAGGCATACGAATATCTTCCACGCGAAAAGAGCCTCTAACCAGGAAGCGAAGAAGAAGGCTGTGGAAGACCGTACTACCATCATCTCTTGATTCGAGGCCTGGAGCAAATATGTACCTCAACGAATATAAGCCGCTGAAGAAAAATATCTGGAATTTTGATGAAACAGGCTTTATGGTGGGCTATTTACACCACGGCAGCTTGGTATGGACATTCAACGAGGTCGATAATCCAGTTATCCTCAATTTTCACGATCGAGTCTCTGTAATGGCTGTCGAAGCAGTCTCTGCAGCCGGTCGAGCGATTCCTTCCTTTATCATCATCCCCGGCGTGAACATACCCGAGAAATGAATCGCCAACGATCTCTCTAAGGAGAGACTATCCTGGCCACGAGCCCGAAGGGCTATATCTCAGATATACTCGCGTTCGAGTGGCTGCAGCACTTCGAAAGGCAGACCCGACCAGCAGACCCTACCCAGAAACGGCTTATTTTGACGGATAACTGCGATGCACATAATACGGGGGAATTCATCTCCGCTTTTGTATCAAACATAACATCGACCTCTTCCCCTTGCCTCCACACTTAACCCACCTTCTTCAACCTCTCGATGTTGGAGTCTTTGGGCCATACAAGCACTGGCATCGGCACGTGTTACAACGCGAGGTGGCAGACGGCGCATACGACTTCGGCAAGACTGACTTCCTATTCCACCTTCAAGAGATACAAAACCGCACCTTTAAGCAGCGTAAGATCATATAAGCGTGGGAGAAGTCAGGCCTCCTTCCTCACAACCCGCTAAGGATCCTAGATCGGCTCCAGAATGCCCTTTCTTCGTTGACACCTTAAGGTCGGAGGCGTTGATGTATTCGTATTCGTTACGAACGTCGACGTGGAAGGAGGTCTTGGTAAGGAAGGGCGAAGTTGCTGATAGATCTACATCTTCATGGGCTTCCACGTAGCCAGGGAGATTAGACTCGTTTACCTGTGTTGTCAACGAAGAAAGGGAATTTTGGAGCCGATCTAGGATCCTTAGCGGGTTGTGAGGAAGGAGGCCTGACTTCTCCCACGCTTATATGATCTTACGCTGCTTAAAGGTGCGGTTTTGTATCTCTTGAAGGTGGAATAGGAAGTCAGCCTTGCCGAAGTCGTATGCGCCGTCTGCCACCTCGCGTTGTAACACGTGCCGATGCCAGTGCTTGCATGGCCCAAAGACTCCAACATCGAGAGGTTGAAGGAGGTGAGTTAAGTGTGGAGGCAAGGGGAAGAGGTCGATGTTATGTTTGATACAAAAGCGGATGAATTCCCCCGTATTATGTGCATCGAAGTGGACTGGCGGTTAGGTGGCTCACAAATACACGAATCTAGGATCTAGGTACGTATTCAGGCCATTTGCGAACAGTTTACGTACCTAGAGTCTCAAAGGATTGATCATTGATGTGATCAGCATTCCGTGTCACTTTCCCACTCGTTTGAGGCCTGGAGGCGGCGAGACATGCTTTCAATGACCCAATTTGATAGCTCTATTTTAATTAATATTCAACACATCTGTCACGACTCGCCACCTCTTCAAGCCGCCTCAATGAGGCTTGGCTCTTCATCATACATGTCATACTCGATAGTGTTCCGCAAAGACGCTCTTGTAGGAACCATGTAACAGATATTCACAATGAGTTCAAGGCCAGTATTGGATGGTGGTCAATCCGAAGTACATGACTTGTACCCAGAGCTCCATGAGGCCATCACGCATAATGATTGTGTCACTGCTGAGCATAGAGAACGGAATTCTTCAATGTGATGATCACTGTACTGTATAGACGGCGCCTTCTAAGGCCGCCTCCTTCGAGTCGGTGTCCCCTGGGAGGAACGGCGGGAGGAGTCGAGGACCCTGATTATCATCGCGGATCCCGCCCCAGACCGTGTGCCCAAGACGAGCGCGCTTTCATCTACCTCAAATGTTTTACGTCAATTGCTTTTGGCCCCAGAACAGTGCCCATTCGTCAGTTAGGGGTGGACGTATCGCAGTTGCAAGTCAAGGTTGCGATTCCGACCTCACGAGGCCAAGCTCAGATCTGGGTCCGTCTGCCTCAGTGCTCAATAGAGTATTGATCTGTCAATAGAACGCGGCGAAACGACATGAGCGGCGTGCCACGATATTGAAGCAGACAATGGTCAGTATTTGGGTCATGCTCATCCATTAGATTTGGGGACTGCGCGGCTTTGTGGTGTATAATACCACTTGTACCACTTGCCTTGGGATGCCGTGAATTGTCCACATAGAAACACAAGGCGCACATCTCTTATGCAGTTGCCTGACGGTACTAGGACGAGTCTTCCTAGATTTTCGACTTCGCCTGAGATCGACCCTTTATCTTGCGCTTGTTGAGGAAGAATAGTTCATTGCGCAAGTGGCTCAAAATAGGAATATGTACATAACAACAATTGTCTTTGTGACAAAGAGCTACATCGCGTTTATCGTTTATCGTAACGGTAATTTGACTGAGATCGCGGCTATGTACCTGGTTTCCGTCAATTAAATGCCTAAGACCAAACTTTCCTTGTTTTTGAGCTCGATGACTGTGAATGTTCAAAGGTATTGGGTACGCGATGAAGCATTTCGAAGCATTTGAGGCCTCTGTTTTTGGAGCCTTCATCAGTGAGTCAATTGAGTCAATGTCACTCCAAGTCGCGACGAGCAGGAAAGGACTCAAGGAGGTGTGTGGGCACGTGACCTGAAGTGAGCGACATTACATATGTACCTAACTTAAGTACCTGGTACCTATGTACCTTGCGAATTCTGGCCCACTCCGGATTCCTTACACCAAAATTAGGTAGGAGATGGGATACTATCCCATCGCTTCCCAATGTATCAATCATAAATGAAGATCCATGGAACTTACGACGTGATCACTCGACTTCTTCCTTACGCTGTACCTCGGAACTGAGGCAAGGCAACACTGTCTATCAGCATTTCGAAAGAATACTACAGCCGTCCCCGAACGCGGTTTGTCGCGTGCGACAACCCTCATTATGATGATGCATCCATCGCGCCAGGCGTACGTGGAAGATCCAGAGCCTCCTTCAGGTATTGTCTTGGAAGACCTCAAGGATGATCAGGACTACGATATGATGACAGGACCAAGCGGTGCACCGGAGCAGACCTCGGCCATTCTCAACCAATTCAATCGAAAGCGACTTGCTGCAACGATCGCCGTGCCCACTGATGATGGCCGCGTGCGCGCACGACTTCGAGAAATGGGAGAGCCCATGACCCTCTTTGGAGAGGGCCCTGGCGACCGTCGCGATCGATTGCGTGAGTTGATGACAATACAAGCCGAGATCAGTGGTATTGAGAATGGTGACATCACCATGGAAGACGCCCCGGCGGAGGGTGAGGCGGAGGAACAAGAAGAGGAATTCTACTCGAGAGGTGGCGACACTCTCCTGAACGCCCGAATTTACATAGCCCGATACTCGCTACCGCGAGCAAAACGGAGAGTCGAATTCCAAAAACAGGAGGCCACGATTCCTCTGCGAACACATGTCAAATTTCGAAAACAAATCAAGGAGAGGCTTCAAGCATTTGAGCTCCAAGGTAGTCAAACTCTCGGAGAGAGACACATCAGCATGACGAGGATATCCCCGAGCGGCGAGCTCATCGCTGTGGGGAATTGGGGCGGACAACTCAAATTAGTCGAGATACCAAACTTGACTGAAAAGATGAACCTTCGCGGCCACACAAACAAAATAAGCGGACTTTCTTGGCTGCCTGGAGCTACATTGCCGGAGAATGGTGTTTCTCCTGACACAGTCAATCTGGCTTCTGGTGGAGCAGAGGGTTTAGTACATCTATGGTCCCTCAACCAGGATACCCCCTTAGCTACGCTGCAGGGGCACTCGCAGCGCGTTTGTCGCGTTGAATTTCATCCATCCGGCCGCTATCTGGCCTCGGCATCTGAAGACACTTCTTGGAGGCTCTGGGATGTAGAGAGTAGAACCGAGGTACTTCTGCAAGAAGGACACTCGCGGGGTGTGTATTCCGTGAGCTTCAACACTGACGGTTCACTGCTGGCGAGCGCCGGCCTGGATAGTATCGGTCGCATTTGGGACCTAAGATCTGGAAGGACAGTCATGATACTTGACGGTCACCTTGACGGGCACATCAAGCCTATACACGCACTTGACTGGAGCTCAGACGGACACAGAGTCTTGTCTGGATCTGCAGATGGGTGGATCAAATGTTGGGATGTCCGCAAGGTGCAGCGCACAGGCGGTATTGGAGCTCATCTCAGCGCAGTCTCGGACATGCGATGGTTCAAAGGACTGGATGATCCTTTGAGCGGAAACCCACCAGGTTTGGATGAAAAAGGGGCGCAGATTCCCAAGAAATCTGCCACCTTTTTTATCTCGAGCGGCTTTGATAAGAACGTCAAGATCTTCTCCGCAGACGACTGGACCTTGGTGCAGACCTTAAGCGGTCACACGGCTCCCGTGGCAAGTGTAGATTATAGCAGGGATGGCAGATGGATAGTAAGCGGCGGTCATGATCGAACAGTCAAGCTGTGGGGTCGCAATGATAGTGAGCCTCTATGACGACGAGGTATGTTATATAAATTGTGTAATCTTTTGCCCAGAATGGGACAGTGAACACACTTGATAATCGCCTTGAATCCGCACCTCTCAGCTGCAACGGGGAAGAAGAGAGGCATATGCACGAGAACCGGACCGATATCGTCAAGAGGCCAGGGCCCAGTGCCCTCGAAGATCTGGACGCTCTTGTCGACTTTAAGGCACTGGTGTTGCTTAGCTGTGACCAGGTATAGACGGTTTCTATGCTGATCGATGAGTGGGGGGAGGGCCAACTGGCCGCAGAATATTCCTTCACTTTGGCCAACATTGTTCAATGAGAAGCACACGGCGCACCGCGGTTCTTGTATGTAACATACGTATATACACTAGCACTCTGAAGCTGAGATCAGGAAAGATCTTATGACCATGCTTGTGACGGTTACCCGTATGCTCTGTCCGTCGTTTGCATGTACCTATATATCCTGCACTAAGCTGGTTCTCATCAGCTTAGTGTTCTGACCTTTTGGTCGGGTCGGCAGGGATATCCGATTCCTCACAATGCTCACATGTAAAATTACCTTACAGAATTCTTCCATGCCAGTACAGGACTTCTTGGATAGATGTACATACATATGTACTTAGGTAGCCCGAAGACAAATATATTACGGTCTTCTTGGATTATGTAAATACAATGTATCTATCAGGATTTTGTAGCTGTGTAGCTGTACAGGTGGGGAATAGAAATGTAGACAGTAGGAAGTACAGTAGCAATGAACACGAGCCGACTTCACTGGATATGATATGATTGCTATTGACGCCGGCAGTGTGGGGCGCAAAGCGCCCACTCCGCAGAGCCTCCCAAGGGGCGTGATGGCGGACTAAGG
>SRPS01000343.1:0-18788 GCA_018360175.1 Claviceps arundinis
GAGAACTCAGCAGGTATAGCTTTAGCGTCGTAGGCCGCAAGCTTGAGTATTCGTTGGGGCTCCATCGTGATGGCGAAAATCTCGTTTGTTGGAGAATAGGATTTGCATGGAAGAAAATATTGCGTGCAATTGCCATGTGTACAATGCGGTGGCCGGTAGCTGGGTGTACGGCGGGTCGACCGAAAAGGGAAATTAGTGGGACAGGTGGTATGAATAGTAATATGGGGTGGTAGAAATAACAATACTCTTTTACAAAGGCCAACGGTCAACCTGGGGTCTTGAAATTGTTGTGTATCTTGAGGTCAATTCTATCTTGCAGGCTATAAATTATACGGTCAGTCTTTTTGTCGGGTTTCTTCAATCTTGACTCTTGGGAAATAAATTCAAACACATTAGGAAGTCTCCATAAATTCTCGGAGCTTAGACAACGCATAGAAATCATTTTCGAAACGTGCAAACTCCGTCCCTTCAATCCACCAATCCGGGGTGCCCTTTTTAATTCCAAGTTCTTTTCCGTTTTCCTGCCAAGAGTCAAAATCTACAATAACAGGGCGATCCATTTCGTCAAACATGATATTCCTCGGGTTGATGTCATTGTGGACAATGCCCAAGGAATGTAAATGACGAATACCACGCTCGATACCTTCGAGACAAAGATCTTTATCAAAAGGCGTGCCGACTTCCATTCGCTCATCGAGGGTCGCTTTGTATTTAGCAAGACAGAGGCCCGAGACTCGACCATCGATCACGACGCAACCTCGGTATTCGACGATATTTGGATGTGGGTGCTTCCTGAGAAGCTCAAGTGCTTCGATTTCGTGCAAAACTAGCTGGCTTATTTCAGACTGCGCTTTTATACCCTCCCCATAATCTATTAAGCTCTGTTCTTTTATATAGGAGTCTTGAGGTACGGGCGTGGGGGCTCGCAACAGTCGGGCTGAGTAAAGTGGTCGAACGATGTCGGGATTGACGGCAATTTTATCGAGCTTCTCGAGGTCACGTGTGGAGGTCTCGCCCAATCTGAGCTTAGTGGTGGCCCAAAAGAACTCGTTATTTTCCCCCCGAATAACCATTACGGTCTTGTTGAATACAACATCACCATTGACCTCGTGATAGAACTCAATTTGTGATTGTATCTCCATCTGCAATGCTCTTGTCAGACATGATGACAGTAAAAAAAATTGGGCAAGGTGTCTTGGAAAGCCGAGCGGCAAGTTAGGCACGCCGCACTCACGCTGGAAGATTTCGGATCCGAACTTTGTTTTCTCAATGCCACGCAGGTTTGTCAGTTGGCGCGAACTGAAGTGAAAGAAAGGAAGAAAAACACGTCACAAGGAATGGGAAGTTTGAGACCCTTTTATGTAAAACTACGTAAGAACATAGCCCATTGACATTCACATTTCGATAACCTGATCCGTGCGGGGCCCAGATTATACTCCGTACCCAGTTATGTATAATGTTGCACAAATGAGTTGATTATGCTTTGACAATCGTTGCTCCCTTACCTCATTTACTCGTGGGTGAACTTAAAACGGGCTCCCACAATGTACATACCTCCTAGGCATATGCTTCGTTCGTAATCGTATTGGGTAGTGTACAAACTTCAAAGAGGAACAAAGGCTGAGTACAAAGCCGGAGTCCAGCCAACAAAGGAGCGAAATGGGCACCGGAACTCAGGTAACAAAGATGGAAGAGCCTTCTTGTGTAATAAAGACGCCGAGAATTAAAGTGGGGAACTTGGGGAACAAAGGGCACATCTCAACCTCAAACATGAGATCACTCGGTCAAAGGCCATTAGTATAGAGCGCAGGATTCTCAAGAACTCGGACTCTCGGAGACAAACCAGAAATCTCCAGAGACCCTCAGAGGGCCAAAGTCTATTATCGTACTTTCAACTTTGAATGGCAAGTTGTAGGCCCCCGATTGAGGCCCCTGCTACAGCTGAGCCTACACACCTGTCTCCCACTCAGTCTCAGGCCTTCATCAAGGAATGCCAGAACCGCAAACTCAGCACGGCATGTTGCAAAGCGCTGCTCACAGATAGAAATTTTGTAGATGCTCAGCTGTTTAATTGTATTTGATGTGCATCTATGCTATGTTTTTCATTGCGTTTTAAAATTGCGGGTGGATTTGTCAAATTGTTCCTTGTCGCCGGTCGGACGTGATGTCAAGAGCGCCAACGACGGCTCAACGTTGAACGGACTGTTTTTTGTTTGACACCTATTTAGTATTAATGGATTAGACAAGATATCTTCATTGGTAAGCATAGAATCATAGAATTGACCTACTTCAATATTCTTCCGACGTCAGTTACTGTTCTGGCTCAAATCTCTTGGACCACTTGCAAGTACTTTCGCCACAGTCCCCAACTTTCATAGGTCCCTGAGTCCCATCAGGATATTTGACGGTGATCCACTTGCAAGAGTTCACGAGGACCGGATTTTCGCTACCCAACATGTTGTCTACTATGTAGTAGTTGGAACTTTGAACAGAAAATGTAATGAAATAATGGAGCAGGAGGGTGACAGGGTCTGTGTTGCGTGACTGTTTTGCGTGACTGTTTTGCGTGACTGTTTTGCGTGACTGTTTTGCGTGACTGTTTTGCGTGACTGTGTTGCGTGACAGATGTTTGTAGACACGATCAAGAAAAGCTCAAGCGGTGGGAGGATCTATCAGCCTTCTTATATGAATTTTGGAACACGCTCAGCGAGTGATTTGCCACTGATTTATCTTCATTCTCGGTGTTGGAATCGCCATCCTCAATAGGCACTTGAGATGCGCACTGCGCAGTCTATGCTTACGCATGTTTGCTACGATGAGGATCGGTGTGCAAACCTGATACATTTGGGGTCGCACAGCATCGGGCGCGTATGCTCGCACAGCATCGGGCGGGTGTGCAACTTGCACACGATGGGGGATATCATGAGATGGTGGTCTACCTTCAGAGGTGATGGTCTCCCTTCTGTGGTATATGAGACCACACCTCTGCCTCTTTCCTTCTGAGTTCTCTCCTTTCCCTTCTTCGATAGCTTCCATGAATATACTAGATTGTTCATGTCAGCCACTCTTGCGTATACGCAACCCTGGTCCCTCGCGGATTTGTCCCAACACTCGGGGTACAACTTGATGTATCTCCCAATGTGAGAGTCGCAATACGAGAGATGAGAGTACTATTACTTGTATGCTTGTCATTGCAACCGCCAACGAAACTGGTGTGTTGAAGGTGGATTGAGATTCTGGAGGTGATACCTAGGTCCTAGGTGCAGTCTTGCGCTCACCTCCTCTATTACATGCTTCCAATAATTCACAGTGGGCAGACCTGGCCCATTAAAATTTGAGACATGCGAGTACGTAGCCGTGGACGCCTGCGGCACATGATGATCGTATGTATGTACTCCGAAGACAGTAGTTGGGAAATTGCGAAGCGCCGAAGCTTCTGCTTCCTAAGTCCGGGCTCCATAGAAGGACCAAGGTATCAGATCTGAGATAATCAGCCAAGAATAGCCCTTCACATCAGTCAAAATCGCGATTCGCTGGACCCTGGCCAAGATCTGTCACCTTCAGGGGCCCAGGGCTGTTTCTGAAATTTCGAAATGGCGCTGCCGAAAACTCAATCGATGTTGTTGGCTCACATCGTAAACAGTTTACAGAGTCCACGGGCCGCAGTCACGGGACTTTCTTAAATTCGGATTTCGGCGTGCCAATGGTAGGTTAATTTGGGCACAAATGTGGCTAGCGATTTGAACCGACTTGAAGGGGTCGCGGCCCCTGGGCCCTCACGAGTGTTGGCTGCTCAGCCTTGCTGTCATCCCTGCTATAGGGCTCGCACTTAAGGAAGCTTCTCGATATCCATGTGCTCCGTATACCGACGACCGTCGACCGTATACGGAGTAGATAGGTAGAGTCTGTTTTCTTGGTCTTTTTACATTCTCTGTAATCGTAATACATTACTAACGGAAAGCGTGCAACGATACCAGTCATATTGAGGCATTATTGTACAATATGTTACACTGCGTTCAACGTTGGCCAGCATATATAAAGTTTAACGTAACAGTAACGTAACTCGCGCCGCGCGATAAAGTCCAACGCAAATATCTGACCGCATGATAGTGATTCAAACACATCGATACAGGTAACAGCAATGCTCACGTGGCGAACGAGGAAACCCGAAAGATTCGCTCCAGATGATGGCCTGCTCAGTGCTCGTGAGTCGTAATAGCTCCTGTGAGTCCCTGGACAGTGGACCTTTGGGCCTTGAGTCTTGAGAAAGGAGTGAATATAATTATCAGGTGGTTGTCACCGTATGAATAACAATAATCTTTATAATTTTATAATTTTATACCAGATTTTGCATATATGATATGACTTGACTACATAAGAATGCACACTCGCTCCAACAGTTCCCCTGGCCAACCCTTCTTTGTATCAGCCTTTTCCTTTGTCTTGACCCGATACTCGTCTTGTTTTTCCGTCCTCTTACTCGGTGGCGGGGTGGTGGTATTCTGTTTTTCTCCCTCGACGTGTGACTCCGGAGTTGTGCAAATTGAATCGGGCATGTCCAGAGGACCACCAATCTGCATAGATGCGGACGTGGACGCTTTGAAAGCGTTCTCTGTCGCTGATGTGGACTTGGTGAGAGGGTCCCAGCTTGAAGAAGCTAAAGCGAACAAAAACTCTTTAATCTTGGACAAGGAAAAATAATCATTCTCGAATAGCGCGTGCTTTGAATCTTCCTTCCACCAACCCGGGCTGCCCTTCTTAATACCAAGCTCTTGTCCGTTCTGCTGCCAAGAGTCAAAATCGATGATCACAGGGCGGTCCATCTCGTCCAGCATAATATTGTATGGGCTGATGTCATTGTGGACAATTCCCAAGGAGTGTAAATGTCGAATACCACACTCGATGCTCTCCAGAAAAATTTCCTTATCGAAAGGTTCGCTGACTTCCATTCTCTCTTCTAAAGTCATTTTGTATTTTGCTAGACAGAGGCCCGTAACCCGGCCGTCGCTCACGACGCAACCGTGGTATTGGGCAATGTTGGGATGCGGGTGCTGCCTCAGAAGCTCATAAGCTTCGATTTCGTGCAATACAAGGCCACCAGGAGGGAGTAATTCTGGATACTCGCCAGGAACAAAAAAGTCAGCTTCCTTTATGTAGGAGTCTTGCGGTACAGGTGAGGGGGCTCGCAAAAGTCGACCTGAATAACGCGGCCAAACGTTGTCGATATCGATGGGGGTTTTGTCGAGATTGTCTAGGTCAATTGTGGAAGATGTGGCAAACCGGTCTTCAGTGATGGCGTAATAGAAGTCTCGATTTGGCCCACGAATAATGAGCTTATTGTGGGAAAACTCCATCTCGCCATCTTTAACGTTAAATTCTTCACCTGATTTGTAAATTTCCATTTTGAACGCTGCGCCTGTAGGCACAACTACAGCCGGAGTGATGGGCCCAGGAGAAGGTCCCTGGTCGTCTTCGAAAAGCTGAGGGCAAGCCTCAAGGTTGGGTAGTTCTCGTTGGAAAAATGTGCAACTGACCTTCAGGCTTCAATACCCCGATAGGTATGTAATATCCCGGAGTTCACCTCAAAGCCGTGTTCATTTCAAACTTATATGCAGTAATGAGAGAAGAGAAGAGAGAACTTGGAAGTGGGGGGGGCGGCACGTTGTATCAATGTATATCAGTCGTTGCCATGCCAGTGAGCCACATGTGAGTCCGAAGTCGCGACCAAGAAAGTAAAGACTTGCTACTCCGTGCTCCGTACAGATCACCAAAGTTTGTTGATTGATTTCAAAGATTGAGTCTCGACAGGACATGTTCCAACTTCCAAATCATAGGCTCAGGGCCCTCATTCCGAATCCCGAAATCGTTCTACTCAATCCCTGCACTTCACCGATAGGTACCTAGGTAGGTTTCATCCCGAGTCTGGGCTGCGGAGCCCACAAACGACGGACAAGCGCGTGCGACATGTCACAAAGGACGAATGGACGAATCTGTCACATCGCCGAGCGATGGACCCTGCAAGGAAGAAGAGTACATAGGTAGGGTACGCTACTGGGGTAACATCGGTTCCTTCGACCCGTTCGAACTTCGATTGAATTCCGGGTGGGGGACTCGGGAGTCGGCTCAGAGCGGCAATCCTCACAGGATTCCCTAATACATACAAGGTACATAATGTTCTACCGCGAACGAAAGGCGCAAGCCAACGGAAGTCCTCATGACCCCCAAAGGCCTCAACCAAAGAAGAGAAAGACGTGAGTAAAATTAATGAAGCTCTACGAGATGACCAATAACGAAGCGAATGCTGCAGTTTGCTTCTCCGCACCATCGGCGCGCACGGACCCCCAGAGGTCGAAATCGCGCGGCCAAAACAGCGAAGGTGGATCAAACGAGGGTCTCATTGACTGCAGTGTTCTCAGCGGCAATGGCACGCTCCTAAAAGTGTTCATGACTTTTGCAAGGGCTGTGGAATCTGCTATACGCGCCGCCCTCTACGCCCTTTCTGCCATCCAACTTCCAAGGGGGTGCTGACCGGTCCTCTGCCTTTTATCCTCGTGTGATCGGCGCTGGTATGAAGTCCACCGGCCCCAACTGAAGGTGTTGTTACTACTGTTGCGTCGTCGGCGGAGGTTGAAGGGGCTGCCAGGCGAAGTGAGGGTGTTGTTGCGCCGGTGGAGAGGAGAAATGGTGATTCTGCGTGAATTGAATTTGACTCCGACTTTGAGGGTGTTGCTGTGAAGGTGAAGGTCGGAAACGAAGAGATTTCTGCTCTTGTACATGCTGTAAGTTGTAACTCACGGGCCGCCCTCTCCGCTCGTTTGGCCGTCTCTACTTGTAAGTTGTGACTGGCGCAGCACGCCGGTTAGCTGTTGAACAATGAAGGCGTTGTTCAAAGAGGAGGAATTTCTCCGTCTGCTGGCGTGCGGACTCCTCGGACCTCCTTCTGAGCGGCCTCAAGTTTCGCGTCTGTCAGATTGCCACACTCAGTTGTGCCAATTGAATCGAGCGCGTCCTGAGGACCACCAATCTTCGCGGTTGCAGGCGTGGGTACTTTGGAAGCGTTCGCTGCCGCTGATGTTGACTTGGTGAGGGGTTTCCGACTTGAGGACGCGAACAAAAATTTTTTAATCTTGGACAAGGAAAAGATATCATTCTCGAATAGCGCGAACTCCACCCCTTCAATCAACCAATCCGTGGTGCCCATCTTAATACCAAGTTCTTGTCCGTTTTGCTGCCAACAGTCGAAATCGATAATAACAGGGCGATCCATCTCGTCAAACATGATATTACTCGGGTTAATGTCATTGTGGACAATGCCCAAGGAATGCAGATGACGAATACCGCGCTCGACGCCCTCGAGGAAAAGATCCTTATCAAAAGGCGTGCCGGCTTCCATTCGCTCATAGAGGGTCATTTTGTATTTAGCAAGACAGAGGCCCGAGATTCGACCTTCGGTCACGACGCAACCTCGGTATTCGACGATATTGGGATGTGGGTGCTTCCTGAGAAGCTCAAGTGCTTCAATTTCGTGCAAAATTAGCTTGGTTATTATAGACTCCTCTGTTAGATTCTCCTTATAGTCTATTAAGCTTGGTTCTTTTATGTAGGAGTCTTGGGGTACGGGCGTGGGGGCTCGCAACAGTCGGGCTGAGTAAAGTGGTCGAATGGCGTCGAGATTGATGGCGATTTTGTCGAGCTTCTCGAGGTCAAGTGTGGAGGTCTTGGTTAATTTGAGCTTCGTGGTGGCCCAAAAGAACTCGTTATCCTTCCCACGAATAATCATCACGGTCTTGTTGAACACAATATTGCCGTCCATCTCGTCATAGAACTCAACTTGTGATTGAATTTCCATCTTCAATGCTGCACTGCACCTCTTGTCAGACATGATGACAAGCAAAGAAAATGAGTAAGGTGTTTTGGAAAGCTGAGCGGCAAGTGAGGCACTCACGCTCAAAGATTTCGCAGCCAACCCTTTTTGCCCCAATGCAGCGCAGGTGTATCAGTTGGTGTGAACTGAAGTGATGCAAAGATGGAGGAAAAACACATTCAATGAATCGAAAGTTTGGGACCCTATTATGTAAAACTCCGTAAGCAGATCGGTGGGGGCTCAGGTTATACTCCGTACCCAGTTATGTACAATGTTGCACAAAAGAGTGTGATTGACAATTGTGCTTTGACATTTATAAATTATTACTCCCTTACCTGCGATATTTACTCGTGGGTGAAACTTAAAATGGGCTCCCACTATGTGCATAGGTAGGGGCATATGTACTTCGTAAATTTGGTGGGTGCGTTTTTCCGTTTTTTTCGTACGGAGTACTTAAAATAGGGCACTGTGTTGGAATCGCAGGACAGAAGAGTTACATGGGTGTGCATGCCTCGCTTGTGGAGTATGAAAAATTGAAAATACGAGTTATGTCCCAGCGGCCCTTCGCTGCGCTTCGTGGCTGTGGAAGACTCACCTAGCTTCGCTTTGGGACTTGGGTTGGAGAGAGTCGGGTTGGAAAAGTGAGGTTTGCGATGTGGAAGTTTGCGGATGGGATCGAGGTTTGCACGTCGCAGGTGTCCCCCGGGCGCCCTTCCGGGGGTTGCCTGCGGCACTGCTCTGGGGGGATGTTAGAGCGTCGACTTCGGCGACGTAGTTTGATGCAAATTGCAATCGCAGAAAGAACTAAGCAATCAGATTGCAGTGTGGAATATTTGGAGCAAAACCACTCAATCGCGGCGAGGCAGTGCGGGATGGCGCCGCCGCGATGGCCTCACTCTGGTGCAAACCGCAATCGCAAACAGAAGATGGGCGTGGGGTCCCCCTGTGACAACACTATTTGTGAATAGGAACTGAGGAAGAGGGGTTTCCCGCTTGAAGGATCGGAGATCAATTCTCGAAGCCTGGACAAGCCAAGGTTATCGTTCTCGAACAGCGCGTATTTGTACGATGAACCATCAATCGACCACTCTTGGGCGCCTGTCTTCATACCAGGAGCAAACTTCTGTCCCTTTCGGCCTCAAGAGTCAAAATCGATAATGACAGGGCGATCCAGCTCGTCAAGCATGACATTATCCGGTGAAATGTCGTTGTGAAGGATGCTCAAGGAATGCAAGTGACGAATACCACGCTCGATGCCCTCGAGAAAAATATCCTTATCAAAAGGTGTGCTCTCTGAGACTCTGAGTCTCTGCCATTCTCTCATCGAGGGTCATTTTGTATTTTGCAAGACAGATGCCCGTAATCCGACCGTCGTCCACGACGCAACCTCGGTATTCGACGATATTGGGATGCGGATGCCGCTTCAAAAGCTGATATGCTTCAATTTCGTGCGATACAAGGGTGGTAACAGGCGTTTCTTTTGGGTGGTATTCATAAAAGAAAGTGCCTGGTTCTTTTACGTAGGAGTCTGGCACAATGGTTGACGTGGATCGCAAAAACCGGGCGGAGTAAAACAGCCAACAGCCGTCGTTATTAATGGAGGTATTGTCGAGATTTTCCTGGCCAATTTCGGAAGACGTCGCAAAACGGTCTTCGGGTTTGGCGTAATAGAGGTCTCTAATGCTCCATCAGACATCTGGCCCACGAATGATGATCTTCGTGAAGCCAAACTCATCCTCGCCATCTTTCTCGACAAATATTTCGCCAAAATCATAAACTTCCATCCTGAACAGTGAATGGTGCGCCTCCTAGACACAACTATGTACCGCCGAAGTGATGAGCCTGGGACAAGGTCGTTTGGGAAAACCTGAGCGTGAATTCGGGTATGTTATACTCGTTGGAAAAGTAAGTGCCTGGTAAAATCCGATGCTCCTATGTGTTTTTTATAACGCAGGGTCGATGCTATTGAAATTAAAATTGATGAAGGGGAGAAAACTTGGAAGTCTACCTTAGGGGATGGATCATGGGGGGGGTCGGTCCACCATTGTATGTATCCTACTGGCACTCTCAAGTGTTTTGAAAAGCCTCTTGCGTAGTTTCGTCGCGGTTGATAGTTAGATGAATGCGCTGTTGAGCGCGGCGATGGACAGGCCCAGGTGTGGATTTGTCGCCCTGTCGGCCAGAATTGCAATTGTGATTACAATAACTCGGGTTCTAAGCAGCGGAATGGGTTCATTCTAGGTTCGAAAGCAACCAAGTCCAAATATGTACAAGCTAAATAGAAGAAACTCCGACATGTACCCACGTTTTGGGGGTGAAATTAGTTACGGAAATCAGGGTCCTCTCGTCGTCCTCCCGACGAGGGACCCCGACTCGAAGAGAGGCGGCGTCACAAGCGCGATTTACTTTGATCACCTTGAGGAATGCCGCCCAACCATGCTCGATGGTGACACTATCTTCATGCATGAAAACGAGCAGGTTCACAACTTCACAGAGCCAGAAACGTGAAAAAATGTCTCGAGGATCTAGGGGTGACTCCTCTGGCATGGCCGCCATACAGCCCCGACCTGAATCATATTGAGAACCTCTGGTCATACCTCAAACAGCAAATCTTCAAACGGGATCAGAATATGGGGCATATGAAGAGTTCCCAGGCCGCCTTGGATCACCAGGAAAAAATCGCGATAAATGTTTGGGGAGATATGGAAATAAAGCTTGTTAACGATCTGATCGACAGCATGCCCCGCGGTCTTCAGGCTGTGATAAATTCCCCAAACATTTGTCCCAATGTTTTGAAGGTGAACCCATGCGGTCGTGACCTCTTCATATGCGCCAAGTTCGGATCCCGCTTCAAGATTTGCTGTTTCAAGAATGACCATAGGTCCATAGGATTTCAATGGGATTCAGGTCGGGGCTGTATGGCGGCCATTCCAGATGAGTTACCCCCAGCTGCTCGGGGATTTTTTTTTCACGATTTCGGCGGTATGAATCGGCGCGTTGCCATGGATAAAGATAGTGTCATCATCGAGGATGGTGTGGAGGTATTCCTCAAGATGATCACATTAAACCGCGCTTTTGACGCCGCCTGTCACGACTGATCACAGCGGGCGCAGGAGGCGGACGAGTGAAGCTCTATAACGAAGAGAGTAGAGTATGTAGAGAGAAAAGAAAAGAAGAATAAAAGGGGTGCGGGACCGTACGGCAGGCGTTGAGCCCTAGTACTCCGCAGGCTAGACCGAATCTGCAGCAGTCACGTGATGTGGCTGGGGGGCGCTGGCGGCGCGGTCCTCACGGTCGAGGACCCTGATTTCCCTAGCGAATTCAACCTCGAAAAGTAAAGATGTGCCGGGGCTTCTTTTGTTCTGGCCTGTACATACCTACATAATCGAACTCTGTTTGCTTTCGAGCCGTCTTGGCCCCGCAGAAGTAAACTGCATCGGTGACGTGTGCGCTACCTAGTCGTGCCACGTACAGTGACCACGCAGGTGCTAGCAGCAGCCACGTACAGCTGTCAGTGGCCACGTTTGCGATGCCAACAGATCTAAATCTTAACTCATCGTCCTAGATTCGTTTCGTGAGTATTTGAATAGCCATTCTTCCGTTTAATTCTCTTGCTGCTATGACCCTCCCCATGCATCGAGGCAGACTTGTCACTTTTCTCCCCTTCATCAATTCAAATTCAATAGCATCGACCCTGCGTTCTAGAGAAAACAAATGGGATCATCGAACTTCAGTTGCGCATTTTACCAACGAGTATTACATACCCAACTTCGCCCTCAGCTTCTCCAAAACGACCTTGTCCCGGGCCCATCACTTCGGCTGTATATAGCTGTGTCTTGGAGGCGCACCATTCAGGATGGAAGTTTATGATTTTGCCCAAATATTTGTCGAGAAAGATGGCGAGCTTAAGTTTGGCTATACGAACGTCATCATTTGTGGGCCAGATGGAGACCTCTACTACGCCAACACTGAAGACCGATTTCTGACGTCTTCCGAAATTGACATCGACAATCTCGACAAAACCTCCATTAATACTGACGGCTGTTGGCCACTTTACTCACCCCGATTTTTGCAAGCCCCCTCAACCATATCCCCAGACTCCTACGTGAAGGGACCAAACCTTTCAATTTATGAATACGATCCGAAAGAAACGCCTGTTAGCGACCTCATCTTGCACGAAGTTGAAGCGTATGAGCTTCTGAAGCGGCATCCGCATCCAAATATAGTCGAATACCGAGGTTGCGTCGTTCGCGACGATCGGATTACGGGCATCTGTCTCGCTAAATACAAAATGACCCTAAGCGAGCGAATGGCAGACAGCACACCTTTTGATAAGGATCTTTTTCTTGACGGCATCGAACGTGGTATTCGTCACTTGCATTCTTTGGGTATTGTCCATAACGACATTAACCCGGCTAATATCATGCTTGACGAGCTGGATTGCCCTATTATCATCGACTTTGACGCTTGGCAGAAAAACGGGCAAGAGCTTGGTATAACGAAAGGTACCTCGGGCTGGATGATTGAAGGTTCAGAGTACGCCCTATTCGAGAATGATTTCTTTGCTTTCTCCAAGATTCAAGAATACATCTACGATCCTTCAAGCGGGAAGCCCCTCTCCAGGTCAACATCATCGAATTCTTCCCAAACAACAATGTCCTCCACCACGTCGAGTGGTAGTACCTGGGACGTGTCTGACGCGTTTGAAATAATTCCGGAGTCACCCGTCGAGGGAGAGAGACAGCATACCACCACCACCCCGCCTCCGCTCGGCGCCCAAGGACTCAGGAGTACGGGGGAGGCAAGTCCAGAAGATACGGAAACAGAAATTGCAGAACAAGTCAACGCATTTATGTATACATTGCAGGTTTCGACGTAGTCGTATCTACCTCAGTACCTTTCTTCTCAAATCTTATTGTTGAGATAATACAAGAATTAAGATGAAATTGTGAAAATAGAGCCTTAAAGATTGGTGATTAATCATGTATGATTAGTTTATCGGTTATAAGGCTGAACTTGAAAGTTGAACCTCGGGGCTTGAAATTGCGACTATGTATTGTCCAATCGCGATTAGCGAGCAAGGGGGTGTGCGGACCGCTAATAGGTACGTATATTTAGTTATAGCAATCGCTCCAAGAACAACATCAATGAGAACCCCCCTCCCCCAAACCCCCCCTCCCCGTATATAATACATTATAAGAAAAAATCGCTTCGACGTCAACAATGTGATCGATCGGACACTCCATACCCTCTGCAACCCCTTGCTGCGCTTAACGGGCTCGACGAGGCACCTCGGACGCCGACGATCTCTAGCAAACTGATTAGATAAAAAAGAAACTCGCCATAGCTGCACACAGAGTGCCCACAGTCAACTTACTTACTTGGCTATCGGGCCTTCTTCTTGGTTTTGCGCTTTGACTTGGCTTTCCTGGGCGTTGCAGGTTTGTATTTGTAGCCTGTAGGTTTTGGAGTGCGGGCAGCTGGGGCTGCCACAGTCCCCAGCTTTAACATTGATCCGATTACCAGATCTTAGAGCCACACATATTGTAATTTGTAATTTTTGATAATATCAATATCTCAAAGACCGTGAACGATAAGCGAGTGATGATCAAAATAGGCGAGAAGCAGGCGAGAAGCAGGCGAGAAGCAGGCGAGAAGCAGGCGAGAAGCAGGCGAGAAGCAGGCGAGAAGCAGGCGAGAAGCAGGCGAGAATCAGGCGAGAAGCAGGCGAGAAGCACTGAAAGCTGAAGCAGGCGAGAAGGTAATAACGGGCGCGACGAGGCACCTCGGACGCCGACGATCTCTAGCAAACTGATTAGATAAAAATGAAACTCGCCATAGCTGCACACAGAGTGCCCACAGTCAACTTACATACTTGGCTATTGGGCTTTCTGATCACTTGAAAGTTGACACTGATGTCAAGAGCGCCAACTAAAATGGAAAATTTGATGACCGATAGCTGGGTGTGTAGTGGGACAGGTGGTACATAATGATGGCCTAGCAGTAGCAAACGGATTAGATAAAAATGAATTCGCCATAGTTGTACACAGACTCCAGAGTACCCAGAGTCAACTTACTCTATTTTTTGGATGTCTTGCCTTTCGATTTAGATTTTTTTGTCTTGTTCTTGGACTTGGACTTTTGTTTCTTTGTTCGCTTTTCTGCCGCCGGTTGATATTATTATTTCGCTGAGGCTGGGCAGCCCTTTCCGCTGCAGTCGGAGACCTTTTGTTTGAACCGGTCGCCTTTGCGGTTCTTGACGCTTTGAAAGTTACACATCTTAAAATTTGGATTTGAAATTTATGTTGAAATTCTGATCTTGACAAGAACAAATTATGAAGTGTGATTCTTCACTCCAGGAAGAAGTTGCGCGGGCCTCTTATACCTCAAAGACCGTGGACGATAAGCGAGTGATGATCAAGGCAGGCGGGAAGCAGGGGAGAAGGGGGTTACGCAGAAGGAGGAAGCAACAGGTGGGTAAAACGTGCAGGAGACGGTGAAAAAGGCGGCAAAGGCAAGCGACGAAGCAGGAGAGCAAATCAGTAAGCGGGTAGAAGCCTGAAGGTGGGAAAATGCAGAGCAGGAGCAGGCAAAAGATCAAACTGGGACAAGTGAAGGCAAGAAGGCAAGAACAAAGAAGAAAAAAGAGTAGGCAACAAGCAATGATTCATCGAGAAGGAAGGAACGGACCAAGGCTCCAAAATATTGTCTCTCAGGTTCATTCTCACGTCCAAGAACGGCCTGCTTTGAGGATCAGAACATATGGTCTGAATCGAATTTGCGATGATATGTTGTGGCATTCCATAATAAGACAGAGATCGATGGGGAATTTGAGCATTTTTCAAGTCATCCCGTGTTACTCCGCGTAGAAACTGACTAACGGCGTGTTTGAAGCTAGCATAAATACATATGGGGGGGGGGGTAACAATGAACCGCGGGAGACGGCGAAGTTGACAGCCAGTTTGCGGCAAATACAGGAGAAGACATCGAGCACGCACTGGGCACGCCGCAGTTCAGACAGTGGACACAGCTGTCGGCTTTGGATTGTTTTGGTGAGCGAAGCGTCGAGGATAAACTGGCAAAAGGCTTGAGATGACACAGATGAAGTGGAGGGGCCCGAATTGAAGGATGGGGGAACCGCGGGAATGACAGGCAAATGATCTGCAATAGGCGTCAACAGGTGCGCTTTCGGAGCGACACCATCAACATGCAGGCAGCGAAAAGCATACACTTCGAGGCCGCTCCGAAGTCTAAAAGAAGCCGTGAGAGTGAGTGATTAAACACGCAAAGGGACAGGAGTGAGCATATGTGGAGAGGAAGACGAGACATCTCTCATCCAGCCTCCAGGCGGGCTGACAATGCTGGCTAAATAGCATCACTCGGACGTGAGCATAACTGCAGCTGCTTCGACGCCCACCGCTGTTTCTGAAGTACCGAAAACACCGTACCGAGATTGCTGGGGGTGGGCAATCGTCGCCAGAACACAAATCCGACGTCGCTGAACTCCCGTCTTTGTGGGGTCCGACGAGATTCGATTCAACCATCCAAGCCCGATAGTTAGCAGCAAGACAGAATGTTATCGAAAGCTTCGGGGTTAAAAACATATGACCCCGGTAGCATGCAAGTCTTCCGAACAGGGCGAACTTCCTGAGTGTCGTGGATGATTTGGACTTTGCGCTTGCCATCGTGCTGCCGACAGGAGGCGGGAGTCATCGCTGATCACCGGGGTATCAAAATTTCGCATCGATTGTCGCGGTTCGGGATCGATCGTCGCGGTTCGGGATCGATCGTCGCGGTTCGGGATCGATCGTCGTCGTTTGGCATCGATTGAACGTGTTCGGATATCTGACCGACGCAAAAAATCGCGGCTTCGAGGACTCGCAACTGATAAACCTTGGCTAACGTCGTCTTCGTCGACAGGTTGAATACACGTTAGCGATCATGGTATTAGGCTTAGGCGCCGGCTCAGGGTTCATCGCACTCATGATGCACGTCAGCGTGCCGTATGATCTCATCGGCTCTGCTTTAACCGGACAGGGAAAGCAGAAGGGGCGAGAGCAATCGCCAAACAAAAAAAAATGGAAAGCACGAAAGGAAGGAAGGAAGGTAGGAAGGAAGCGAATACCTATGGTAGGTATGTAGGTAGGTATGTAGGTACACATGCGGAAACCAGGCACCTAATTTACATAGTACCTACTACCTACAGTGGTCCCAAGAAATTACATTAGGTACCTAGGTAACATGAAAACTTTCCCACTTTTCGGCGCGGCGCGTCAGTTTATGTACATTCATGCACGAACCAACCCATCGGCATCATCTTTGACTCAGAGCAGCCCATGGCTACGCCACCACGCCCTTTGAAGCCATTACAAAAAGTGTCTCATTATGCAGGAACCCCATTCTGTTGTTCAGGAACTCCAATCGCCGCGACCGGCGATATTTTGTCGCACACGTGACTATCCGTCCCCTGCATCTGATTTCAATTCTCAACAGACCACTTCCATCTAGCATCATCCCATAGTCGTCGGATCTTCTCATCGATCGATATGTACAGGTCCCTTATTACATCGGTCGTGTTCCAAAACTTTTTGGTGAGTTTCCGAGTGAAAATTGCGTATAAGGTTTCGTCCGGATACGTGACTCTCAATGCCGGGTTGCTTGAGACAATCATCTTACATCTGCCTATACCTGTTTCAAAGTGGCCCAGGCGGTGTCGATTCCCATCCCTGGCTCGTAGATGAAGCTGTGCAACTTGGTCATACAAGTTGAAGCAGTCGTTGGACTGGCTTCTTGCATTTTCTTTCGAGGACGATCAAAAAATCTATTGCGTTATCTTGATATAGGATCAAGAACATTTTGTCTTCGGCCCCTATGGATGCTCCGAAAATGGAGATAGCCTTGGCCTTTTTGAGGAGGTACAGGCAGATGATTGTCTCAAGCAACCCGGCATTGAGAGACTGAGAGTCACGTACCCGGACGAAACCACGCCAATTTCACTCCGAGATTGTCCAAGAAGTTTTGGATCACGACCGATGTTATAAGGGACCTGGATATATCGATCGATGAGAAAATCCGACGACTTGTGCGAGCTTGTTCCGGGCTCATAATCTATTGAATCTAGACCCCTATATCACTGTATGACTGTGATACGGGCAGACAGCGTGGCAGAACAGTGTATCCAGCTAACTTCGCCGTACTCCGTACAGAGCTAGTCTACTCGAATATAGTGGGTACCTTCTTAAACGTTTTACCCACGAGTATTGTTGATCACTTGACAGTTGACACTGATTTCAAGAGCGCCAACGAAAATGGAAAATTTGATGACCCGATAGCTGGGTGTGTAGTGGGACAGGTGGTATGAACAGAGATGTGGGGTGGTGTAAATAGTAATACTTTTGAGCTATTGGTCGGGTCGGCAGAAATATCCGATTCCTCACAGCATCAACTACATTAGGTACCTATCGCCAGCTTAATAAATGTTCCACAATGGCCAACATTTGGGGGTTTGCAATCCTAATCATTAACAGTCAATGAGAAGCACCATGAATGACCAGCTACAATGCCCGCGTGATTAACTCCTCGAGGCCTAAGCACTTAGCAAACTCCAGAGCATGCCAAGTTGTCAACCTTGCGTTTCAACAACTCCTAATACAACACACGCATGCAGGTCAAATCGAAGATTGGACTTGCTCCTGGACAGTGGATTGCATTTCAAACCCGAGGATTATTTATACCGAATGATGCACATGACTTGACTACATGAGAATGCACACTCGCTCTAACAGTTCCCTCGGCCAACCCTTCTGCTTATCAGCTTTTTGCTTTATATCGAACCGAGACTCGTCTGTTTTTCCGTCCTCTTGCAAGACTTGGCCGGTGGCGGAGTGGTGGTATTCGGTTTTCCTCCCTCGACGTGTGACTCCGGAGTTTTGCCAATGGAATCGGGCGCGTCCTGAGGACCACCAATCTGCGCGGTTGCAGGCGTGAGTGCTTTGGAAGCGTTCGCTGCCGCTGAAGTTGACTTGGTGAGGGGTTTCCGACTTGAGGACGCGAACAAAATTTTTTTAATCTTGGACAAGGAAAAGATATCATTCTCGAATAGCGCGAACTCCGCCCCTTCAATCAACCAATCCGTGGTGCCCATCTTAATACCAAGTTCTTGTCCGTTTTGCTGCCAACAGTCGAAATCGATAATAACAGGGCGATCCATCTCGTCAAACATGATATTACTCGGGTTAATGTCATTGTGGACAATGCCCAAGGAATGCAAATGACGAATACCGCGGTCGACGCCCTCGAGGAAAAGATCCTTATCAAAAGGCGTGCCGGCTTCCATTAGCTCGTAGAGGGTCGCTTTGTATTTAGCAAGACAGAGGCCCGAGATTCGACCATCGGTCACGACGCAACCTCGGTATTCGACGATATTGGGATGTGGGTGCTTCCTGAGAAGCTCAAGTGCTTCAATTTCGTGCAAAATTAGCTTGGTTATTATAGACTCCTCTGTTAGATTCTCCTTATAGTCTATTAAGCTTGGTTCTTTTATGTAGGAGTCTTGGGGTACGGGCGTGGGGGCTCGCAACAGTTGGGCTGAGTAAAGTGGTCGAACGGTCTCGAGATTGATGGCGATTTTGTCGAGCTTCTCGAGGTCAAGTGTGGAGGTCTCGTGTAATTTGAGCTTAGTGGTGGCCCAAAAGAACTCGTTATCCTTCCCACGAATAACCATCACGGTCCTGTTGAATACAACATTGCCGTCTTTCTCGCGATAGCACTCAACTTGTGATTGAATCTCCATCTTCAATGCTGCACTGCACCTCTTGTCAGACATGATGACAAGTGTCATGACCAGTACCGCCTGGTGGGCAATGCACTATATAACCATGATCAAGCTGCAGACGTGCAACTTGGTCACTTGACCTTTGATGGG
>SRPS01000344.1:0-18717 GCA_018360175.1 Claviceps arundinis
AGACTGTAGACTGTAGACTGTAGACTGTAGACTGTAGACTGTAGACTGTAGACTGTAGACTGTAGACTGTAGACTGTAGACTGTAGACTGTGAATGAGCAACTTGCAAGTGTGTACCTACAAGCATGTACGTGAACACTCGCACAACCACGCAAAACACATATCTACATACCTACTACAACATAGGAGAAATCATGCTGGAACCTGATAACTGCGACTTGGCATGCCGTACTTAATGAGCCGCCTTGGCCCGTACTCCGTGGCGCACGTTCTTCAACACCTACGCACGTGGCGTTGGATCCGTACGCCGCTAACTTGGCCGGACGCGGCTTATGACAAGCCAGAGCCTCAGGAGTCAGAGGGGGACTCGGACCACGTACACGCCACACAATCACTAAGCTCATACCTATCCGGTCTTGATGGCATCATGAGGCGTCTGAGGTCTCTAAGGTAGTTGCTAATGCCATTTATACAGAGTACATAGGTACGTAAGTGCACTGACGCCCAGGAACCAGGAACCATTAGGTACCTTATCCGCACAGTCTGTTCGCCAAGCCAGAACAAGTCAGCCGCCAAGGCCACAAAGACACTTACTTGTAAGTTGTGCCTTGTAAGTGGACTCGAAACGTGAAGAAGAGAAGAATTGAATATGTAAGAAGAGAGATCTGTGTATATACATATGTAAATGTACATTGTCTCGAAGCAACACCGTACCATGAATAAAAAAAGGCTGAAATGGTCCCCAAAAAAAGAACAAAGAAATTACGACGCAAAAAAAAAAAGGCAAGAAATTTGACGACATGTATGATTCGTTCAATATTACTGGAACAGCGGGCTGTCCTTCTCCTTCAAGCCGCCAATCTGGTCAATGTCAATAGACTGGAATTGACCCTTGACTTCCTTCTCGTACGCTGGGAGTTGCTCCTCCTCCATGGGCTCCAGGCCGACTGTGGCATTATCACCAACACGCACAACCAAGACACGACCGCTCTTGGTCTCGCCGTTTTCGTCGTGTTCGTCGGGAAAGGTGATGTGGATCTGCGGAACGTTATCCGGTGAGTGGGGTGGTGAATTGGGATTCTGGAGCATGGGCTCGCCGTCGCGGGTGATGTAGTAGATGCTAGAGCGGCCATTGTGCGTTGTCTCTATTTTCAGGCCCGGGTGGGGTGATTTGACATCGTCGTACGTGGGCAAGTCGTCGTTACCGGGGCGCTGTTGGCGTCGCCGACGGAGGAACAGGAAGAGAAGAGAAGCGGCGACGAGGGAGAAGAAGACGAGTCCAAGAAGAATAATCGATAGGTTGATCATGTTGTCGGAACCATCCTGGCTGCGGCGAGAGATGGTGTGAAACGAAGGGCTGGCGAGCCTTTGACTGCTTCTGCCAACAAGGTGTGGCCTCCAGGGCTCTGCTGCTACTAGTTTGTTTGAGGAGGCGGGCATCGCGCTGCGTGCTGCCATTGATGAGCTGTGTGCGCCATTGAATAGGTTCGCATGGGCGTGTCTGTTGCGGAAATTAGGAGGCATGGCGGAGACGATAGCCGAACACGACTGCTGTAGAACAAAGAAGGACAAGTCTATTATATTTCATCCATTGTTAGTGCATGCATCAAACGACAAGACGACCTGATCCCAGAGCACTGATGGATCCAGGATTGTGTCTTGCAGACGTTGGGCAACTCCATTTGCTCTCTCAACGTGACGGATGACGGAAGAGAAAAGGGAGGACAGAGGCGCATTCCCACACGAGGTCGACAATGGGCACACAGGCTCGGGAAGCCCCATACACACAAGACTGGGCTGGGTGTAGCGAGACACCACTGGCACTGCTTGTGTAGCCAGAGGCCGGCGAGGAACGTGGTGTGTTGACTATTGTTGCGCGTGGCTTGATACAGCGAGCAAAAGAAGCGGCCAGCCCGTTCCCCGAAGCCGATATATGCATTCCATCCATGCCATTGTTTCGCATACCAGAGCATGGCAAAACAATGTCACCCGCACAAAGAGGGGAAAACCCCGCTCGGGAATTCAAAGTGACCCAGAATCCAATCCATGCACCAGAAATTCAATGAACTCACGTCGTTTTTATGCTCCTCCGTGACCTAGAGAGTGCACAAGGTCGGGGGAAGTATTACTCGTGGCTCTATGTAGAGATGCAGTCGTCGGTGGCGGCTGCGGCTGCGACGGTGCAGCGACGATATAGGTTGATCGATTGACTCGATTAAGGATCGGATAACGAATCGTGTTGTTTCAATGATTGGCAGATGCGATCCAAGGTTCGTGATAATACAAACAGGCGAGCTGAGATACAAGTTGAATCGAAATGGGAGTTGGTGGAATGACCGGACGGATCTTCAGCAATAAAGGAAGGAAGCTGAAAAGATGCCAAATAAAAAAGGAGTTTGTCGAGAAAGAAAGGTAGACAAGCTGAGGTGAAACGAAGGTGAAAGGTCAATGGACCAAGGTAAAAGGCATGGATGAACCGAAGGCCTTGTCCCGGAGTTGGTTTGCAGGTTCGCAGAGAAGGGAATGGAATGAATGGAGAAAGAGGGACGAAAATGAAGGCGAAAAGCGAAAAAGGAGATGGACATGGAAGTAATTAGAGGCGCGAACTGCGCAGGGAGCCGAGCGAAGGGCCCGCCGCCAAGAATCCAGGAACGACAGGCACAACAGCAGCACAATAACAGGCACATGCAGCCACAACAGCCACAACGGGCGCAGCGCCGCAGTTACAATCCCAACCGCCAATGGCGTCCACGTTGGACTCCACCCCGCACGAACGGGAAATGAGGTCCGCGCTGCCATCGGCGCCTCGCAGGGGGTCCAGGGACCTTCTCGGTCCTCCTGCAGGGGCCGCGCGCACTTCATTGGCTTACTTGTGATGGAGAGGGGCACATCGAGCCAATGGCATCAGACGTCTACCGTCTTTCTCGGCCCAGACCTTCATCTTTTCTATCTTGGTGCATCTGCCTTGTCCTTCTCGGTTCACCATCCCTGACTTCCCTGAGCATAGGTACCCATGCCCTCAGCATTCTGCAGAACCGATAGACCGGCTGCGGGACCTCTCTCTAGGTACAGTGGCAGACCTTGTTCAGTCTTGGACTCTTGATATCGTTTGATATCGTAGCGAACGCGCCGGCCGAGTAGTGCGAAAGCCGGTCTAGTTTCAGATTGATACGGCGTGCTGTGCGCGTGCTGTTGCGGTGGCTCGGACCTTAGCCCCGATGACAGCATGTTTGCCACGTTGAAGCAAGCTTGTGCGCTAAGGAAAAGGAGAAAAAAAAGAAGGGACGAAGGAGAAATAGAAGGGAGAGAGAAAGGCAATGTAGAAACAAATGGTGTTTTCCTGGCCCTTTTGAGAACGGTCCCTTGGTAAGTGTGGATTAGTGTTGCGCACGGAGGGAATTGTTTCGTGATCGTCGGTTTCGGGACGGGGCCATGCCGTGATGACGTTGCAGACGCCGTTGAACTGACTTGTAATGTATGTACTCCGTAGGTATGAGATACCTATCACAACTCCTGACTACGACAAAATAATGCGGCGGTTAAGAAGCATCAGTGCAATTATACACCAGATGTGGCTCATGACGAGAACGCATTAAATCAAATGTTAAGAAAGCTCTGCTCAAGGCGCCCAGCAAAGCAGACTGGATCATGGTAAGGTTTCTTGAGGTTCGTAGACGCAGTGGATATTTTGTCTTTACAATAATAAAGCTTTAGGTATAAGTTTGTTTCAGCCGCCACAAAGCCCCATACTTCTGTTCATCATGATCGGATTCAGCCACACCATGCATCGTTGTGTGAGCCCATTACTTGGACTCGACTGTGTCCCAAAGCTACCAATTACGTTTCTGCTGAATCGAGCATCACGATTCACGATTCACGACGCCTGAGATGCGTTCTCCATTTGGGGCGGGGAACAGCGGGTGGCCGGTCTCAGAGGTGGACCCTCGTCTGGAATAGCAGCGCGTGGAGCTTACGGTCGCCGGATAAGTCCGACTTGATTGACAAGATTTGTACGTGGGGTGTCGCGTCTCGCGCTGATGGTCTTGTCATGGATGATGGTATGTACATAGGTACGTAGTCACAAGTTCTACATATGTATTGACATCATGAATTGTATGTATGTGTTTTCGTGGATTACAATTTACACGTGATGATTTCTAGCTTATCTGGTCGTGGTTTGAACTTTGGACCGACGAATCTACGTCTACATAACAGATTGCACGTTACCGACAACGCGAACAAAGTGCATCCACACAGCGAGTCGGAAGTTGGAACAAGCCGCGGCTCCCCTGCCAAGTGCCACCTTGGGCGGTGGGTTGGGGTGGTTCGGCGCACTTTGGCCACCACGACTTGTGCAGCTGCAGGTCACCAAATGTTGTGACAAGTTGCTGAGGCTCGCCTTGCCTTCGCTTCGCCGGTCACACTGCGGTCTCCCGCCCCTTTTGCAGCAGCGCAAAAGGTGTTTTCGGGCCGAATATAGCCGTCGCATACTTCTTCCAGTTACAGTGCTCTGTACCTGCGGTTGTACATCAGAAGCAGCAAACAAGTTACAAAGGTGCAGTTGAGAGCATCGGGAGCGAACTACGGATTGGGGTGCGTCTATTCAAGCCGTCAAGCCCTGTGTGCGGTAGGTGTGCGGCGAGGCGGCTATCGCAGTGGGGCCACGCAGATCGAGCCCTGTCTTGGTATGCCGAAGGACCGGCCACACGCACACGCGCATTCGCTGCGACACCAGCGCGTCTTTTTTGTCTCTTCACATGTCCCAGGTTGTGTAGGAGTGCATGAGAACTTGGGAAGACGTGCGAGAGCCGGCTCACCTTTGTCCAGTGACTCCAGCCGGCCCTGAGAAAGAAGAGATGTGTGGTCACTGGTCACTGGTCACTGGTATACGAGGTCGGAGATGGCAAGAAGCATGGCTCATAATGCATCATGCAATAGCGTCGCTTTCGCCTTCGTCGCCTTTGGATTTGTTGCCTTGCGTTGTAACTTGTGATGTTGGGTGAGGGCTCAAACGCGAAATGCAGAGAATGCGGAGCCCCCTTGCGAGTCGCGACGCCCCTTGCGACGCCCCTTGCAAGAAGCATGGGAAAAGAAGGGGCCCTTGGATGGGATCATGGGATGGGCCGCCTCGTCCCTTATGTCCGAGACGGGCGCCCTTGTACCATTCTCAACTTTGGGGGCCCTTGCTTGTTGCCCTTGCTGCGCTGCCCTTGTTGTTGCTTGTTGTAATACATAACGTGGGTTGCCCTTGGTGTTGCAACTTGCGGCTGTGTTGTCGACTGCTATGTATGTAACCATCGAACTTGTCCTTGTTTCCTCCTCAGAGCCGGATGGAGAGGGCCTCGTGGCACCCTTGCGCCAGTTTGCCGGTGCTACGTCCGCCAATAACTACTCCGTAATACATATATAAACGAGTTGCATTTTACAGAGTACGGAGTAGTTTGCGGATGTAATGTCGTGATTCTGTTGTACCTACTTGTCCAACCCCGTCGTCAAGAACCTTCTGCGCACAGTGGCTGGCCTCCCTTTCTTCGACGTGCCTGTCTCGCCTGTCTCGCCTGTCATTCCTCACCACCATCATATGTACCATCCCTGGGGCTTACAGTGCATAGCGAGTGAGTGCTATTTCCCTAGGCACCAACCAAGCAACCTGCTGCATGCCATTCCCGTCATTGTCGTCCACCAATCGTACTCCGTACTCGCAGTCCCTTGGGGTTCCCCCCTTGGCATCGATCGCGCGTTGTATTGGATCCGCCCCTCCCGCCTCCCGCTTCCCGCCTTGCCCCCTCCCAACTTCCCATCTTCCAAGTTCCCACACATCTTATATGGGTGTGCTGCCAAGTGATTTTATCACGGCCTTTTCTTTCGTTGCTTCCTCCATTTGATGCTTCGTTGCTTCATACTTCTTCCGTCAAGAAGTGCTTTGCTTGGACGTCGCCTTTATTAGGCTGTGGCCACGTTATTTTCCGGCCCAAGCTTCACAGCTCACTATACTTTCACTTTTACCTGGGGGATAGCAGACCTTTGTATATGCCCAACTATTTCCGCCTCTTACCTTCCGATCGAAGGCACCCGAGCTACCATCGCGCCTCGAGCACACTCTTTACTTCACTCGCGGCCGCTTCTCACGAATCAGGTACCGTCTAGTTCGTGTACCTACTACCGACAGAGTTGAAGAGAGGCTTTATTGGTGAGCAACAGCGAGCTAGTCATCCTTCACATTGTCTCGTTACTTCTCTCTCGCTCTTTTCCTATGTAATGGAACGTTTCTTGTCTATTCCTTCTCGGTAAAGAACTTGCTGCTCTCATTTCCTCTGCAGTGAAATTTCTTGCTTTTAACACTCTGATGATCTGGCCACTACACCTACCGCTTGATTCAGTCCTGCCTTTGCACGAGCTTCGCGACAAGCCGGCCGTCTTTTCTCTCACCTGGCGCACGCTAGGTTGCGAGGCTTTTCTGCCAAACGAACCTCTTACAACAGCATCTGAGCATGCGATACTGACGACTTTGTATGAATTTTTCAGTAGCGAATTCCCGTCAAGATTGATCAGCAGACAGACGGCCCAAATTGAGTCGCTAGCCGCTGTGGTACATGACGTCTACTGCACCTTTCCAAACCATCATCACCAAAAATTCGTCTTTCTATAATAGGACTTGTGTTGAAATTTGTCGGCAAGTACCTCACCGCATTCACCGGTACTCGTATGTCACTTCTTGCAGAGGCTGCCATCTTCGGTCCACCTTGCGTTAGCACCGCCCCGGTTGTTGCGCCCCGAAAAGCTTAAAAAGCAAAGCAAGAAGAAAACTAACAATCGAATCTAAAGATATTACATAGGTTAAAAGCGCTGTCCACGTCCACCAGCGAAAACCAAGTAGCAGCCACACATCTTTGGCTACATTTTAGTGCCATTTGACCATTCGAAACTTTCTTCTGCTGTACTGCACATCTGTACGACCACCAATCTTGTAACTTGTAAGGCACTCGAAGTTTGTTACAAAGCACCGAAAGCACCTGCCCGGGTCACCTAGAGGCGCAAAATAAAGCACTTGCACCTCTCACCCTTCTCAACCTCACTTTTCTCTCCCATCCCTGTTTACCGTCACCTCTCGTCCCCGTCTCTCACGTCGCTCACACAGCGACCGTCACAGCGACCGTCACGGTAAGTCGACAAGATTGACACGATTTTTCCTCCTTGTTTTCTCTCTTGATCCCTTGACATATTTGGGTGGTCCTGGCCTCATCACTCGTCTCAAGTCGTTTCAAGAGTGCTCTGTTCAGGTTCCTTCCCTGCTGTTGTGGAAGGAGGTGTTGGTTCTGCCTTCCCCGTCTCCATGGCCCCAACTCGGAAAGCTTGAGCGCCTCGCAGTCAGCATTTGCTCCACGTCTCCACGTCTTCCATGCAACTTGTACCCGCACCCGCGCCGCATCTTTCTTGCTCCGTCTTGGCTTTGACCCTCGAGGTCGCTTTTGCGCCTGAGCTCTGGCTTTTGCCGTTGGCCCTGTTATTAATATTTTCACTCCATCACCGCTCGTTCTCGTCGATAACTGACCCTTTTTCCCTCGCTAGGCGCTCTTGAGCGATATTCTGAAGCCCAAGATGGCCCCCGGATCTAGCGATGAACCTCAAAAGTCTATGGGTTCTGGCTTCCCAGGCTCAAGCCTTTACCCCAATACTAATATTTGGACGTCCTCTCTATCTAACACCAGAGAGCGTTCCGCTATGAATAACACCGGCAATAAAGGCAAAGGTGCGTCAAAATCATGAACTCGTTGCACGCACCTCGAAGACTTCCCGATCAAAATTTTCTCTTCCACAATTCATTTTCCTCACACGTCTTTGTTTTATCCTTGTATACTCATTCTGCTACCATTACAGATCCCGAAGGCAGCCCTTCTGGCTCCAGTGCCCTCGCTGCTGACTCTGAGGCCGACTGGTCTTCTCATCCTTGGAAGAACACCATGCGCTCGACCCGATCCGTCAGCAGCTCCCCAAATCGAAACGGCGAGGCTCCCACTTCCAATCACAGCGGCTACTATGAGCATGCCACTCCCTCCGCCATCGGTATACACCAGGGCAGCTTTGGCGGCAGTAGCACGCCTTCTTCCAACGGCGCATCCTATGGTCCGGACTTTCGGTCGCAACAGCGTCAACAGATCGCCGCTGGGTCCTCCGGTATAGGCCACCGTGCTATCTATCCCCAAGGTCGCAATTCGATCTATGCTTCGTCTGCCTTGCAGGCCTTCCACCATGGGCACAATACGCCCAGGAATGCAGACCGCTCTCAGAGGACCGTGGGAGGCAACCAGCGGGCATACAGCATCAACGAGCAGACTGAGCAGCAAGGTTCGCCGTTTCAACTCGGTTGCCAAGTGGCTCTGGATCACGGAGACCCCAATGGTGCTACTCTCATAAACTCTGCACCAACATTTCAACTCAATCCCGGATCGCAACCCTGGATGTCTGATGGCTTAAACTTGATACCCCTAAATCCCTCGCCCGTCCAATACAACAAGGCTATGAAGCGGCCATCTATCGGTCAAGTCGCTTCGTTACCGAATCATCTCGGGCAAAATGCGTACCATGATTCCAGCCCGCGCCCTTATGCAGCTAGCTCCGATTCATGGTCTGCCCAACCCTCATCCAGAGCTCCCAAACTCAACAGAGCTCCCAGACTCAACGAGTTGGAGCGACAAAGCGCTGCTTCTCAATTTCCACAAGTCTACGATCCGACCCTCTACTACCATCAATACGCATACCCTAATTTAGTTTCTCAATACGCCCCAGCCCAAGTCCGAGCCCAAAACCCGCTCAGCATGTATGGCCCGGCTTCCATCAATCAGGGATTGGGTCAAGGCAATATAAACATAATACACCCTGCCGCCGCCTATGGTATACACGTGGTCCCTGCTCCATACCAACATCCCGTAGCAGGTGCTCACTCGTCTGCCTTGCCATTGTCCGGCCAAGATCAGGATCCCGACAAACCTTTGCGCAGCGTTGCATTGCAGATGTTTCATGCCTGCAACAAGTCGGTCAAGCGATACGAAATCAAGGACCTCTATGGGCATATTGTCGAATTCAGTGGCGACCAGGCCGGATCTAGGTTTCTTCAGAATAGACTCGACACAGCCAATAGCGAGGAGAAAGAACACGTTTATCGCGAGATTGAACCCAACACTCTCCAGTTGACAAAGGATGTCTTTGGTAACTATATTGTGCAAAAGATTTTCGAGCACGGCAATCAGGTCCAGAAACGCGTATTGGCCGACAAGATGAAGGGCAAGGTTGTGGACTTGTCTGTTCAGCTCTATGCGTGTCGCGTGGTGCAAAAGGTAAATAGACTCCCTCGTCCACATTCGGGACAATGCATGCTTCTTCTCTGTGATATCCAAACGATGGCTGTGCGGCAGCATTCGATGCTAACTAGTTTGTTAGGCTATCGAGCATGTCCTGATCGATCAACAGCTCGAGCTTACCATGGAACTCGAACCCGAGATTATGCGCGTCATTCGAGACCAGAATGGCAACCACGTCGTCCAGAAGGTTATTCAAGTGGTATCCAGAAAGCACTTGGATTTCATCATGGACGCTCTGCGTGGACAAGTGGGAGGACTCGCCTCTCACATATATGGATGCCGGGTCATTCAGCGCATGCTGGAATATGGGACCGAAACGGACAAGATGGAAATCATGACGGAGCTGCATCCAGTTGCTCAGAGGTTGATCACGGATAGGTATGGCAATTACGTAGTCCAGCATGTCATTTCGAGGGGCAAGGCAGAAGATCGAAACAAGATGATTGGGTTGGTCATGACGAAGGTGCTGCCTCTGTCAAACCACAAGTATTCATCCAACGTGGTGGAGAAATGCATCGAATGCGGATCTGTGGAACAGCGATGCGCCATTCGAGACGAAATCACGACCGTTGCCAATAACGGCACTATGCCTGTTCAGCAAATGATGCGCGACCAGTATGGCAACTATGTCATTCGTAAGTGGCTGACTGAAATGAGCAAGCTGGCATAGCTTTTTGATAAGGGCCACGATGTACTAACCGGTTTATCTATAGAAAGGCTTCTGGCTCACCTCGAGGGCAGGGAAAGGGAAGTGCTCGTAAAAGTGACCAAGCCTCTTTTCTATGCGATGAAGAAGAACGGAATGACTCGGCAGCTCACAGCGCTCGAGTACCCCCTCGGCTTCACCTCAGTCAACCCAGGCAACAGTCCTGGCAACAGTCCAGGCAAAGGTCCAGGCAAAAGCCCCGGCAGCAGCCCGCCTATCAGTCAGCGCAACAGCCCGCGCAATAACAAGAAGAAGATGGGCTCCTTTAGTCCGGCGCGTGGTAACTCGACTTTCGACACGCCAGCTCTCACCAACGGATCGATTAGTCCGCAGAGCAGCAGCCCACGCAGTGCTCGTGTCAGTAATGCCGGTATCTCCACCGACGACGGCAGCAAGTGTGGCTCCGAGAAGCACTCCCGCCGGGGCAATCCTCAGTTGCGTGAGGAGGAGGTATAGGCCGTCACTCATTGTACCACCGACAGCCGTGTGAAGCGACGATGGCCAGTGGGACCTTTCCTGTCCCTGGCTACATTTATGCACCCGGGCTGTTGTTCTGTCCTTGTATTCGCGCAAGGCTTCGCTTCTCTGTATCAATTGAGCACGAACATAAAGTCAATCTTACAAAATCTGGGCGGCGTAGAGTCTACGTTATTCGAACGACGCCTCTCGCAATGTCATGCTCCGCTGATGATTATCCTTTTCAATACTACTCTCGATACGAATACACGGCATACTCGTTAGATCCTTCTAATATTTAGACACGACCGTCACAGAGATTGAGCTCCTTAACGGAGACTCGCTCTGCATGTTTCGATGTGCAATATACCCTTTCTCTTTCAATCTTCTCTCTCTTGGTGGTTCAACAATAACAGACGAACCGAGGCGGCAGCATACATATCACCACAGCGCATCAGGACATTGTTTGGAAGCTATCAGCAGCGCATCCATCACACGCAATAAACGTACAGCAGTAGGCACACTTGTTATGTTTTGATTTTGTTAGGACGGAGCTGCGGCATCAACGGCTTTTTTCTGTTGATGGCTCCTTGTTCGGGGTGTTACAGTCCTCTTTTGCTGTATTTTTTGACACTCAATCTGTTACTTGTTGTTTCTCTTTTTTAGCGATAATTGGATCCCTGGTCTAGTTTACTTTGGGGAATGGCTATAGCCTATGGCACTTTGCTGATTGCTTTCTGTTTTTCATGTACTGACATGTTTGGCGCGGCTCTTTATGGCTATGGCGCGAGTGACACCGTAACAGGATTCGGACGGGCCATGTTTTGTTTTGGGAGGTCCTGCAGAGTGCTATGTGCATCTGGAACTGTATTCTGATCTGGACTGTATTGTGAGCTGGACTATATTGTGAGCTGGGTGTATTCTGATCTGGATTGCATTGTGAGCTGGACTTGTATTGAGAGCTGGACTGTATTGTGAGCTGGTTGTATGTACTCCGTATTCTGATCTGGATTGTACTGTGAGCTGGATTGGCTTGACTGCATCATGGGTTGGAACGTGTTCTAATTTGAAACTGGCGTTGTCCCTAATCCCTTATTTTTTTTAGACGTCTTGTTGGCCCAGGCTCGCGCTCTTTCCTGCATCCAACAAAGGATACCCCGTAGGTAACAGGTACCTCCTGGTATGTACTCCGGAGTCCGTACGGAGTTGCCGTGTCAGCACGAATTTCCCCTGGGCCCTGACCTGGGCCCTGAGCAGTGAGCACTGAGCACTGAGCAGTGAGGGCGACATCGCAGGCTCCGCCTCGACGCTAAGCTACTCTTGGCACTTTTAAGTTTTTGGGCTCCAGTTCCTGGTTCGCCCGTAATTGAATGCTCGTGAGTCGTGACTCGATTGGTACGGCCGCGCGGCACGCACCGGCTGCATCAATGATCATACCGTATGTACATCCCGAGAGCCGGTTGTTGACTTGCAAGTTGCCTTCTTCAGTTTACTCATCCTCTCACTTCCGTCTTCTATCTGAAGGACGAACCCTTATAGCGACACACGACCACCACCATCAACAACATCTCAACAACGACCACCACGACGAACACGTGCCCATCCAGTGCCAGCTCCCGCTTCAGTCCCGCCACCGAATGAACCACCCTTGCCAACACCAACCCAATGTCGACCGGTAGACTCACCTTTCTTTACCCCCCGCACCTAGTGCGTTCGACCCGAACGACCCGCACAGTCGTCACCGTAGCACACAACACCATCACGACGAGGAGATGGGTTGGAACGGCACGGTCCAAGAGCTCGTTTGCGCCGCGGCATGGGAATGCGGTGGAGCCGGCGACGTGGGATGGAGCAAAGCAGCCGCCGAGAAAGAACAACAACAATAACAATAACAACAACAATAGCAGCAGCGGTAACGGTAACGGTAGCGGCGAGGCGAGCGAGGTGAAGAGGCGGGACTCGTTGGCAGTGAGAGATGAGGAGAGGGTGAAGATGTCGGGGCAGAGGGGGCAGGGAGCTGCTGGAGAGGGGACTTTGGGGAGAAGGAGAGGGCATGGGCAGATGGCTGCGGCTTCAACCACAGCTGCGGGATCAGCTTTGAAATGTCGCGCTGAGGCGGGAACACGTCCGGCAAAGGGCTCTCCTTCCATTACGGTTACTGCCAAGAGTGCCAAAGTTCTCGGGACCAATGCTAATTCCAATTCCAACTCCAACTTTCACTCCAACGCCAGCGTCAGCGCCAGCACCAACTCCAACGCCAATACCATCAATAAGTCTTCGTCCTCGCCACCACAGCCGGATAAGACGGGTCTCCAGGACGAGAACTTGCCCTCGACACCAATCCTCGATGCGGGCGATCTTGTACCGTTGCCTTCCCCGGAGACGCTCAGGGATCCGCACATGACTCCGCCGCCGTACGTGCACCACTTTGACAGCTACTCGATGGTGAAGCTCCTAGAGGGAGGGGGCTTTTCGCCCGAACAGGCCATAGAGTCTATGAAGGCGATTCGGACGGTTCTGGGGGGCCATATTCAAGTTGCGCAGAGGAACTTGGTGAGCAAGGGAGATGCTGAGAATGTAAGTAACACTCCCCCCCTTTTTTTTGCTACCGCTATCTATGTGTGTGGGTGTGTCGGGCGAGAAAAGAAAAACCGTAGATAAGAGAATATATGCTAATGGGAGCTCGTTTACTACAGGAAGCCTACCTTTTCCGCGCCGCCTGCTCCGAACTAGGCACCGAAATTAAGACGAATCGCCGTCTACAGATGGAGCAGATGCGGCAGCAGCGGACGCATTTGCAGCACGATTTGGATATTTTGACGCAGACGCTTAATCAGGAGCTGTTGACGCTGAATGATAGTGTGAGGGGCCTGTTTCATAATAGGAATATGACGGTGCGGGAGGAGCACAAGGCTGTGGATAGTGCGGTATGTTTCTTGCTTTGCAGCGTCATGTTTTTTTGATGTCTCCTCTGTTTCTACATGGGTTCTCTTTTCGGGGGGCTTGGCTTTCTGTTCAGGAAGATCGAACCTCTGAGCAAAATGAAAGAAGGAAGGGGAATATTCTTGTGAGAGAGGCATATTTTTTCCGTGAGGAGAGACAGCTTCTCAAGCGAGAGACTGATATATACCTGATGAGAGGAAATGTATATCTCTGAGGAGAAACAGAGATATGGCTGTTGCTAACTAACGTTTACAGATCCAACAAATCAACTACAAAATAAGCGTTCTCCTCACCAGCGACAGCAAGTCTGACATTGAAGGCGTCCGGTGGGTGTTTATCCACCGCTCCGTCGTGGGTCTCCTCTTCCTAACGGCCGTCTTGCTCGCTACGTTCCCCTTTGCGAGGCGGAAAGCGAAGGAGGAGGAGGACAAGGCGTGGAATCTGCGCGAGGGGCGGCGGATAGAGGGGGAGGGAGGCAGTGGTAGTGCGTTGTCGGATGCGGCGGTGATTCAGCTGGGCTAGCCATGTAGTGACTGGACGGCATGCCTTCCGATCACCATGATTTGGAGACAGCTGAGGACTGGGGATATTGCGCTGCAGCCGTGGCAGGACTTAAAGGAGCATGCAGAACAGGAAAAGATCAAGAGGATAAAAAGCTGAAAGGAGAGCAGGGCATCCCATATCCTCCTACCTCTATGTTTATTATAGACAGTCAAATCTCAATCAACGAGAGCAACAATAGGTACCTTAGGTACTTAGGTACACATACGTATGTGCATGTACCTAGGTACCTACATAGATGGCGTTGCAACTTGCGCCACGTGCTCCACTCACCCCTCCGACACCACACGCGTACTCACGTGCCCTCGCGTCTCAACTTCGCGCTGACATTGCATCCATCGCGAAGGATCATCCATCTCGAACATCCTTCAACCAAACTTACCACTCTCCTCCTTTTTCCCACAATTGCAAAGAGCTTCGTAATCATACATATACAGGAGCACAAAATAGGGAAACACAAAAATACACCCTCCATCATCAGCATGCCCTCCCCAACGCCCCAACCCGAACCCGAATCTCAATCACCACCCCCCGGCCCTCGCGCCCAGCGCCTCCACCAAATCCACGCCGCCTCCCTCACCCGCACCCTCGACAAGCTCGCCTATGAAAACCTTGCGCCCTGCTTCCCGACGATTGCGCGCCGCGCGGAGCCCATCCTCCGACAGGTTCAGTCGCAGATGGTGCAGAAGCTGCGCGAGAAGAGCGAGGCCGAGTTTGGGGCCATTCTGCGGGCGCGAGGCGTGGTGGGCAAGTTGAATGAGTTGGAGGGTGTAGTTGCGGCGGCGGCGGAGGAGCAGGCGCGGGTGCGGGCCGAAGAGGAAAGGACGGGAGAGGGGAAGGATGATCGTATACCGTACGTGTTTATTACCACTTGTTCTGGTCCTTTTCTGTGTTTCTTGGGGGCTTCTTTTGCTACTGTTCTTCAGTTATCGTTCTACAATATGATGGTAGTACCATCGTATGGAATCATTATGATGGAAGCAAAGACGAACAACAGAAAGGAAGAAATACTGGATCGGACGTAACATGGAAGAGTGAAACTTGCTAATACATCGCGACACGGACAGACCTCATCTCCTTCCTCCACAGGATATTCTCGCCGCACACCTCTCGTCCCGTCTTGCCGCGCATCAGTCCCTCCTCAATGCCCGTCTGCAGACCACGCAGGCCCAAAACGCCCTCTTGGCAGATCACGTCCGCCAGCAGCGCCAGGAGATGGATGAGCTGCTCAGGCAGTTGGACCGGGCTGTTGAGGATGTTCGGGGCGCGAATGCCGTGCTGGGGGCTGTGGCGGACGAGCTGGCTGCGGAGGCGAGGGCCGTGGATGGGCAGCTGAGGGCGGAGATGGCGAGTTGAGGTGGGTTGGCGCGAGTGACAATGAAGGGAGAAGTTCATTTTCAGTAACGCGTGAGAAGATGCATCATGCTTGGGAAGGCTTCTTTGTGGACGGGTGCGGCTGTGAACGTTTTCACAGGGTTCAATCAGACGTGCCGTCGGTGGTTTTTGTTTGGAAACGTGGCCGCGTGTGGTCATTTTGATTGCTGGCGTTGGGAGTTGGGATATCCCTGATGTACGTGTCTCTGCGGGCTTCTTATCGGCGTAGGCGGCCATGTGAGCATGAGTGTGTTTGTGTATGCTGACATGATAGTTTTCAAGTGCTGAAATATATCAGAGACAGTGGCTGGTGAGAATCTTGCATTGGCGGCGACGTCGCGGTTCATATGGCCTTCGCTTGTCTACGCCCCTACCTCGCTCACAACGAAAGGTCCGACTTCTCGCTCGGGTCTTGGATCCAGGCGCAATTCGCGCATATGGACAGAATCTCATTGTCGTTTAAATACAACTACTGTGGTCACTGGTGGGATACCGGTTGGTGGATGCAGCGTTCAGATTCTCTTGGAGAGCCATTTTGTGGTCCTCCGGGCCTTTGCGCACATAACCACCCAGGGGCCAGGAAGTTTTCACCCATCTCATCAGCGCGTGCTCTTCATCGTCGCCGGACTGATACCAGCGAGCCCAAGCTTCAGATCCATTCCAGTTTCAGGCCCCTTCCTACGCGAGATGGCTGCAGCGATGAGGGAGAGGATAGATCTCACGGGCTGCCTGTCGTCTTTCGCGTAGCAACCTCAAGCGCCATTGCGGCGCTTAGTTATGAACTCGAGATGATCGGATTGGAAGATTGCTACGACTACTAAATTGCTATGACTCTGCTGGTTAGCTTACCTCACGCTTTTAAAGGAAGAGCCTCCTGCACCTCACGAGGGTTGTTCGTGTTTACTGTTTCCAACACCACAGCTGTACTTCCGTTCGATACCTTGCCGCCAGAGGCAATCTACTCAACTAGAAACGCTTTTCACAAAATCCTTGGTCTGGCGATGGAGGACATACGCGCGAGAAAATAGGCCAGTGTACACTCACCTATGCTTGCGAACGAAATACATAGCTCCCAAAATCTGATGGACAAATTCGGCAAAATCTTTCGTCGCTGCGGATGCCCTTTTCGATCCTAGCCCAGAAGCTTTCTGATGAGAAGAGCTGGGCACTTCGTCATTGGCCCGATCTATCGTATGCTGTCCATAATCATGCTCCTCCCAGTAGCGGCCCAGCAACTCGTTCATCCCGCCGGCACCTTTGGCTCGAAGATGACGCTTTGACAAATAGCCTTCATCGAGCTCGCTCAGCTTCGGCTTTAGAGATCCGCGCTCGGCGGAGGCAGAATATATCATCACATGCAAGAGCAAGGGGTATTTACTATCACTGACCAAGCGGCCATGTATCGACAATATTCGGGCGGCGGCGGCAGAACATGTCGCTTATCAAGTGCAGCGTCCCGGGGCCCGAAGACTGCAACAAGCTCACACAGCGTTGGGACAGAAAGACCAGACCAATGCTTTCTTTCAGACATTCCATGACTTCTCGCCGTCTTCCGGCCCGATGCCTATGGACTTGTGTAGCGACATATGCTGCTGCTGCACCTAATAACGTCTATTCCGCGACGCCAAGAGCGGTAGCTAGCCATGTGGCATGAGCGGCCAATATTCCACATCAGCTTCGAAACACGAGATCCGCAACCGGGGCCATGGGCACCATTGCCGTGGGCATCTTGAGAGATCAATGATCAAGGCATGCAAGAGTCTCCAGCGCTAGTTCAATTGGCATCGACCCCTCCTCTATCATCTCGAGACATGCATGATGCGGTTATCAATCGTGCCACGCTCAACTGACTATTTGACACTCGACATGACTGATCACCTTGCAGTGTGCACCATCATCTAATGGAGCAACGCATCTCAGTGTAGTCCAGATCTAAAGAGGGTCAACCCGGCGAACAATTCCCCGCTCGACACACATATCTTGCATTAGTGCTTATAAAGTTGACTCGCCGAGACATCCTGTTGGAGGTGGACACTTCTCCAGCTTGTTTGACGTGATGTTGGAACTTGAGTCCGAAAGAGTGCATGAATGGATTCCAATGGCAGTGAAAGGCTACCTAAGGTGTTCGATCGAAAAAAAGCAAAGAAGAAGATACGCGTGTATAAAGCTGCTGCGAAGCGCTCCATATCTTGTGTTCTCGAACTATTATCCACCATCTCTCATACCAGCTCAAGCATATAAAATACACGCATACTTTGTCCGTACTACTCAACATCATGAAGATCTCTATCCTCGTTACATCTCTACTGTCCCTCGGGGCCTCTGCTCTGCCCGAGGCCGAGGAGAGTATCACCGTCGGAGAATACACTTACAAGGGAGGAGACTTGCCCAAGGGCGAACTGAAGGTATCGTCCCTCCTACAGCTTTTTTTTTTTTTTTTGGAATCCACGCTCGAAATTGAATCTGACTTGCGCTGCAGAATGTACTGGCCATGCGTGCCCTGGAAAGGCGATGCAGCTGCTGGCCTTGCACGGGCACTGGGGGTGGTTGCCAAGCTGGCCGTTGCAATTGCCTAGGAAGCAATGGCTGCTATTCATGCAATGGCGGACGGTATCTGTGCCAGCCAGGACCTGGTTCCACTGTATGCCTCCAGTAAACAATGTACCAAGTCTGGAGGAAAGCTCACGGCCACCACTGGTGACTGATCTGGGAGCTGCGACGGTTTTTAGGCCGTAGTGACGCGGGGGATAGATGTGTACTTCCCTTCGAGCCTTGTTATGCGGTGGCGTGGCCGCTACAGATTGAGTAGTAAATAAGAACAGAACATAGCCACATGGCCTTGTCATCTTGAACTCGAGGCCCCAGCTGGGGCTGAAGCCGTCCATGAATCGTCAATGCTATGAAACGGAAAACTGTCTTGTGTTATGTTATAGACTTATAGTATGGCTAGTCTGCCTCATCTGCCTCCGCCGGCTGATGCTCAATTCTCATCCCGGCGCCATACGTATTACGGGCATTTCTCTCTGGCGTGGTAGTGTCACGTATGGACTAATGATTGAAAGGGGCATCGATCCTAATGCGTCGAGTGCTTTGACGCGCGAGGGAGTCACATGAGTCAGCCCAGGCGTCAGATCACATGGGGAGATATGTGTCACAACGACGGCTTGATCCGAGATCGAGTATCGTGCCATGGTACTTGTAGACTGTGACCACTGACGCGTAGATAGCTAGGTAGCGGAGTTTGGAACACAGGAGGATGTTGGAAAGACTCAAGAGTCCCACTCGTGAGTCGTCCGATAATAACACACTTCTGCCGCCA